>JANSTP010281922.1:8738-18778 GCA_025330745.1 Cladonema radiatum | reverse complement strand
TTTATGATTCACCTGAATTTGAAAGAAAAATATTAGTTATTGTAGAAATGGCAGGAATTTCTTAATGGTAACATTTTGTTGGCCCACCCTGTATATGCAATTTTCAAAAAATATCACTTCAACTGATAATTTTTCAAAATTTGGCCGAAATGGGGAATTTTCCCAGGGAGACATTTCGTTAGAATTTTTGAATAATAAATATGAATGTAACTTCATGTGTTCTACATGAATCGCCATATTATTGCACATGTTTGTGCAACTTGATGAATTAAATTGATTTAAATTGTTTTTGTGACTTACCAGGCCCCCTAGAAGTGATGACATCATCAAAAACTCCGAAAATCGAATTTTATGCTTCTGACGGCATTTTGACGGCGATGACGTCATAAGGACGTCATAATGTCGCTAAAGTGACGTCACTTATCTCTGGGTAAAATATTTCGCCAAGTTAGGTTAGAAAAATTAAGATACAGCTAATTGATGTCTAAATAATAGTCAATATTTCCAAATATGACAAAAATTGCTATACCAAGGTCAATTGATGACGTCATAACAGGGACTGGGTCTGAGTTTTCAAAAAATGTTTACACAAAAAATATTTGAAATTAAATTTTGTGCTCTGGGTCAAAATTTCATGCAAAAATATCAACTACAAGAGAACTTATTCAAAAAAAACTTTTACCCCCCACCCCCCATCTCAAATAGGGTTAAAATACAAGGGTGATACCCATCAACCTAAATGTGTCTGACATGAAATTATATATTTTCGTTTCTCTGTAATGTTTTTTGGCTAAACCTTTTCGTAGCAAGGCCTGCAGACTCGCGATAAGTGATACACCGGATATGTAGGATGCCTGCAAAGTAGTTCTTTTTTTATCAGTCCAGTGAGTGTCCCACTTATCGGGAGTATACTGTATATATAGGTCTTTTCACTGCAGTAAAAATAAAGCGTAGTAACAGGGAAAAACTATGATGAGGTTATTGATATAGTTATTCAAAGTTGTTGTTCAAAGTTGTTGCTTTCAAATTACCGTGGGAATGGAGACATTTTGAGGTAAAAAACATTGAGATAATAATCGATGCAATTAACTACCAGTAAAGACAAATGTAACTATTTCAGACAACCATCACATGAATAGTAAACAAGCCACTCACAAGTAAACAAGAAAGTTATCTATTCAAGAATGACAGTCTTGTTAACCTTGCAATTTCAGATATTTCAATTTGTAGAAACAATAAGAATGGTATCAGTACATATCTTTGTTGGAGAAGAGTTTTGTTTTATAGAAATTAAAGTAGTGTTTGGCTCTACTCCCAGCTGAATGGCTTTTGATTAATATGAACTTTTTTCGACAGTTGAAGCAGCCAAGAGATTCGAAAATCACTGATTTTTGGTTTGATTTCAATCTGGAAAGTAAATCTCTTTCAACATTTGTTAATGATGAAAGTTCGAATGAGGTAGGAATTTTTTCAGCATTTTTTTGTTTTTGTTTTGTTTTCAGATAAGCTTGCTTTATTCCTTTTTTTAATTCTTGCTTATACTAATAATTAAAATCAGTGGCATGACTTTTTCGAAGTGGTTCCTAAAGACATACTTTGTATGCATATTGTAATTACATAATACAAAACTGGTCTAAAATAGGTGTTGTCATTTTTAATAATGACAATTTCATATGATACTCTCATAATAGGACTTTAAGCAATGTTTATTAAAAGTTTGGTTTTTTAGTTTTTATTTCTTAATTTTTTACAATCAATAGATTTGCAGGATAGTTCTTTCAATACCTAAGAGTATGTTTATTCGACAGGAAAATCCTGACTGGGAAATGGTGTGCATAAAAATCGAAGCCATCAGAGACTTCCGTGTCAACTGTGAGTTTTTGTTTTATGTAAATTACAATTTCCAATACCTGCGGAAGAGATGCTGAAGAAGAAGAGTCTAACCACTACTTTTTGTTTTCTACCACCTCCACCAATAAGAATACAATTTTAAAAATAAATTATCCAAAACTGAGAATTTATTTATCTTCTGTTTGATGAACAATATAATCATCCTACATGCAGAATAGATGCAAAATAGTGCAGCATATGCAGTTTCTGAAAACTGATATTGTTAATTAATAGTTCTAATTTCGTTGGAATCATGTTCAAGTTTCCCCTTCGACCATCTATATAAAATGATAAAGGTCTTTCGCTCTGTTTTGCTCTGCATAAAAATGTAAAAGCATGTTTTTACAGGGTATTTATGCTGTTAAAGTTTTCTTAAACATAGTTTGGACCCCCCCCCATAAAGGAGGGGTTCTGAGATTTTCAAATTTGAAACAAATGGGGGTGGGTATCAAAATTTTTCTAGAAAAAGTTGGGTAATTCAAACTGGGGGGGGGTATGTTTTAAATTGGGGGAGGGGGGTTATATAGTAGCTTTGGTGATATTTTCACAGCATTTACAAGGTTTAAGTTTGCAATATTATAATTGTATATATTTTGTTTGTGTTTTAGTATGTATTTGAAAATTGTTTGTGGTTTAGAACCAAGTTTCTTTTTCTGAAATAAGTGGAGGAAGGTTTTGTAAAAGGTTTGCTCTGTCAGATACCTGTCGAGTACCTTAATATAATTGGCCTGAGTGAGGGGGGTTTCAAAAATTTTAGGGATCGGGGGATTGCTCGTAATGAGGAGTTGATTTGAAAATAGGGGGGTTGTAACCCCATCTACGAACTATGTTGAGTTCTTACCATACAATCTGTACAATGCTTTTTTCATTCATCCTTTTTTTACTTTTAAGTAAACAATGAGAAGACAATTTTCATTTTGAAACTTTACGAACCGGCATATCAACTTGTTCCGTTTGCACCCAGTGCTGCTGAGACTTATGTCAAGGTTATCTTCAAGAAAGATTGTAAGTTGTTTATGCTGTTGATTTGCACTATAGTGTTGTTCTTTTGTTTTTTTGTGTTTTTAGCTTTGCTTTTTTCACAGCTGAGGCATGTTATAACCCTATTTGCCATTGGGGGGGGGCTGTAAACTTTGCATAGCTAAGTTTTTTCTAAAAATCCGGTGTGCCTAATGTTTTGTGGCTTTTAGTTTTAGGGACTAACGAATATGTTGACCAATTTTCATGAAGTTTGGACCCCCAGAACAGTGACAATGGCCCAATTTCGGGCCAAATTTGCCCGAAAAATCAAGTCAAAATAGGAAATCCTTTTAAAAAACCAAGAATAGCATGCTCAAATGTACTTTTTGTGGTTACATTTCGATAGAGCATCAGAACAATAGTATGTACACCAAGTTTTGTGAAAAAATATTGTGTCCTTGAAAATTTAGGGCTATTTATGCGCGAAAAACAACAAAATCGGCAAAATCGGTGCCATTTCTGTCATGTGATGACGTCATCAAAATAATTATGACGTAGTTTTGTACATCAAGTGTTGTAGTATTAGTGGACAAACTTTGGTTGCATAACTCCTTCTAGATCTTGAGATCTTAGGATGGGGGCGGAATCTGTCCCTCCCCCCAAGCCCATGGCAAATAGGGTTAAGAAAATTGCAGACTGGGAAAATATTACATCCTGTCTTTTTGGATTTGACTAGATGTTATTCATAATAAATACGAGGAAATAAGAAAGTTGTATAAGGCTTACCAATGGAGTAAAAACCTGTCTTCTTTAAAAAGGTGGACTGTATAGACAGGTTTAAGTCTACTCAATGCTTCATCTTAGGAAGCATGTTCTTTTGCCCCTTACTTAATGTTTGACATTACATACATCAGGGTTTCTTAGGACGTTTTGTACGAATTTTTTGACAAAGTTAAGTAAAATAGATTTTGCTCAAAAGCAAATCAGATGAACTCAATAGAGGATGGGGGATCAGAAAAGAGAATGGATTTTTCTAGTTCTTTATGAGGGAAAAGATAACGTCTTCACAAGCAGCCAGAAAGGTTTCGTTGTTGTACGCTTGCCTTTCTGTTACATATTTGATAGTTTTTCACTTTGACATTTTTTAACTTCTTTTGCATGAGAGTTTATTTATTTTCATTGTTCTTTCAGCTCAAGTTATTGCAGCTATTACTAAACTGTTTGGACATGTTAAATATGTGGAGTTGCCCATTTCAAGTCCAAGTATATCATCAACACCAGCTAAGTATGTCCTTGAACTTTTTGTATGCTTCTATCTCTTTAGCAGAAGAAAAAAGCAGACTTATATTCATTATTTTTTTTTAAAAAAAAGCATGTTTTGTGACAGTAGACTTGTGAAAAGTTAATTTACCCAGAAAATTTCTCTTATACTCCAATGCCTCAATTAAGCACCTCCCTTGTATAAGCTCCTCCCTCAAATAAATGCCCACCTTCTAGTGTTGAAATTTTTTAACAAGCGTTCCCACCCTCAAGTAAGTGCCTACCCATCAAATAAGAGCCCACCCTTCAAGCATTTGAAATGGACACTTATTAGAATCTTGAATGAAAATATTGATGAAAGTCAAAGAAATTGGAAACAAGGCAGCACAGTTACATTACTTTCATTACTATTTAGTGTTTGTGAAAGATAAGCACCCACCTATGAGCCTTAGAAATTTTATAAGCTTCCTGGTGCTTAGTCAAGGCATTGCGGTATTGCAATATGGAAGAAATTCAATTTATTACCCATATTGTAAAAGGTTGGAAAAGGAAATTATATTGAAACTTTAAAGGTTTCACTAAGCAAAAGGTACCCCTGTGATTTGAAAGTTTTAGGGCCTAATTATTTTGTTCTTGTTAACATCGAAAAGGTTTGTTACACAAGTATAATGGCAATGTAAAAAAAAGAATTGAAGTAAGAAAACTAACATTGCCTTGGCCAAACAAATGTATCCTAGACATAAACTAAATTGAACATTTTGGACCTTAGTTTGCTTTGATATTGCCATGGCAATCACCTGTGTTGTTATTAGAAATATGCGAATTATGTTTTCTTACCCTTTAATAATTTATTTTTGGCAATATTAGTAGCCTTGTTTCATCAATGGATCATTGAGCTGGGATTGCTAGCAGGAGAATGATTGATGGCAGGGGAATACAGTTCCTCAGCGTCATTATTTATAAATATTTGACAAATAATTTGTTAGCTAGTTGATTTGTTGACTTAGCAGGTAGTTAACAAATGATTTACGTCTGAAATGTGCTTGCTTACAATTCAAGGCCTGTAAGAATTATTCATGAAGTTGCTTGTTTTAAATAAGTTTTAATGATTAAGTTTTTGAATGCTGAACTACTTGACATTTAGCTAGCATATGAATTTTTATCTTGGAGTGTCTAATTCATTTTCTGTTATTACTTTTAGACACATGACTGGAAAAGCATCTTCTGCAATCGATGCTTTGAATATCAGGGAGCTCAGTAAAGCTGGGCCCATCAATAATGTATGTAAGATTTTTTATAATTGCCATTTGAACTTGATTCGTTCTTAATTCTCACAAGTGATACCCCATTTTTAAATAATTATCGCTTTGAATTTCTCCACTTGTATTAATTTTGTATAAATTACAACAGCTACATTGAAAAATTCATTTCCAATAAAATTTTAGTGAGTAAGTTTTATGCATTCCCCTTAACATTGTACTTTTGAACTCTTTTTTGTTATTTGACAGACGTGGTTCTCAATAAAATCAATTATTTGGTAATCCTGTTTGTCATAGGAGGAGGAGTGGCAAGGGGCAATTCTGTAACCCACTCCCTCCCTTATAACTGGATCTCTTTATGAACCCATTTTTCCATTTTTCATTCCTTTAAGTTTTGACTTACTTTTGCCAAATTTAAGCCGCCAAAAAGACACAGCGACCAATTTGTTGCTGAAATATTGGCCAATATAAATGGTGGTTTTTGAACCCTCTAAAAACCACTTCATTTTTAAGGAAAAATCATAGCTTTACCCTTCTTTTTGAGATCTTCTATTTAGAAACTAGTATAAAAGGAACATTCAGGCCAAATTAAAGTAAGGGCATGCTTAGATAAGTAATAGAGAAAAATTTTTAGTGCGATATCCTAAAATACCTCATGACAAATCAGGTTAAAAGAGAGTTTCCTGAGAAATATACTTAGTGTTTTAGTCTGCAATACCAACTGTGTGAAATATCTCTTACATAATATCATAACCAGTGTAATTGAGATGATATACAGTTTCTATAATTCCTAATTTTTCCACATCTATAAATCCTTAATGCTGAGAACTTCAGAACAAGAAGTTAAAAGATCAAGTAGAAAGTATTGTTTATCATTCTTAATGCTATTTGATATGGGCTCGACTTGCATTTCAACATCTTTTAACCTTTTATCTTCTCATCTCATCTGACATCTTTTCATCTTTTAACCTTTTGTCGAAGATTTATAATTCTGCCCATGATAATTGGTTGCTTGGTGGAACTTTCAATAAGTGGAACTGATTTTTTTGGTCCCGTGGAGTTTCCATATTCAGCAATTTGAAATTCAGCTTTGCACAAATATCAGGGAAATCTATGAATTGTGTATTGATGTCATCAGATATTCCTGAAAAAATGACATATTTCTATATGCTTTCAGGCTGCACAAGATCAAACTATTTCCTCCTCTTCTAATGCACCCATGAAAAAATCAATTTCGGGAAATGATGATGAGCAAGCTATTTCAAGTGATAACAACAATGCAAACGATGTTGTTAAGAAAGCAGAAGTACCAGATGAAAAGCCTGTTACGGTTGTGGCCGATAGTGCCCCAATTGATGAAAAGCCTGTTACGGTTGTGGTTGATAGTGCCCCAATTGATGAAAGCACTGTCTTAATTTGTGACGAAGAGAAAGTTCCGCTTAAAGACAAAATTCCTAATGAAGAGGAAATCACTAGCAAGCAAAACATTTCAAATAACAAGGTTGCTGCTATGAAAAAAGAAAATAATAGCAATAATACACAAGAAGATTTGCAAAATCAAGAAGAAATAGTTCATTTCAACATTGATGAGTCAAGTCAAGCTATTGTGAACAATCAAAGCAGCCAAGATAGTTTCGGCAGCAAAGCAAAGAAAAATGGTAGAAAAGGGAAACAAAAAGTAAAGGAAGCTACCAAAGCTCAGAAAATCACTAAGAACAAGATTGATATCGATTCTGCAGGAGATAATAAGAAAAAAGCGAACAGAAATTGCCATGCAGAGCGAAATGAAGAAGAAAAGCAACAAGAAATCCGAAGCGACAAGCCTAAAAATGAAAAAGGAAAAAAGAAAAAACTATTTGAACAAAAAAAGGTATTTTCTATCTTGAAACGTTTTCCTTTAACTTGTTTATGCAGGCAAAACTCAAGTTTTATTAATTATTTTATCCCTTTTCATATTGGCCCAACTTAATATGAATATATTTCTAAAAATATTTCAAATTATTTCGATTTGTGTTTCAGGTGAAGAAACTACTGAACACACATATGCCTGTATTTCAAGATTCCCCTGATGATGCATACAAGGCTGTTCCACTGAAGTATCAAGAAGTCAATTTTAAAAAATCAAAGCCTGTTGAAGAGTCAGACAGCCAAGAGGAGAAGCCAATCCCAAAAAAGATGAGAAAGATTATCCCTGAAGATTTTCGGTTGAAAGAGGCTTTTGATTTCACTGATGATTTGGAAGAAGAGGTGAGTTTATTTCGATATTGCTTAATTTATATTCATCTGAATGCCATTATTGTCAAAGGAAAAAGGCGAATTCATGGAAAACTTCACTTAATTTTAGTTTTGACATATTGTTCACTTTATTTTTTTTAACTTTCAGATGACTTATTTATACTTCATAGTGTATAATGACATGTGCTCCCTGCTCGTAGTGAGAGGTTGCCTCTGTTAGAATTTATATTACTATGGCTCAGTACATGTTTAATAGAACGAGATTATAGATGCTACATTTTCAAGAGAAAGTTTTTTATAATTTTGGTCAGAGATTGTAATGTTTTTGATTTGTAAGTTTTGTTTGGGATCAGTTGATCAAAGCTTAAAGTTTCCCATATAGAATGTATAGTTTATTACAAATTATAAGGTTTATGATATTTTATTTTCTGATTTTTGTATTTTTTTCCCTCCATAGATTAGTAGTCAGAGTCAGAATGATTCACAAAAGTCCACAAAGAGTCAAAAGTCAAAATCCAAAGCGGAGACAGAAGCGAAGATAAAGCCAACAAAATCAGCTGCTGCCAAAAAAGCAAAAGGATCAAATGGCAAGAAAACAAAAAAAGAAAGTTCAAAGGTTAGATCTTTTTTATCAGTTTTTTGTTGTTATGAAGAAATGAAAACTTCCATCAGAAGATTTGTAGATGTCTGCTGATTTTGTAGATAATTGCGTGTTTATGTTTAATACTTTTTAATTTATTGTCCAATTACACTTAAATTTTATAATGGATTCTTCTCGTTGGCTCCTCAGATTCAATATGATTAACCTGAAATGAGCAGCAGCCCAACTTTGAGAATGAAAGGCTTGAATTCATGTTAAAATTAATTGTTCTACACCAATCACTGTCAATTTATTTGTTTTTTCTGGACAATGCCTATTTTTTCTTACACTTAGAGGTTCTTACAGTTTTTTCCTCAGACCAGAATGTTAAAAATAGACAGTTTCTTTCGTAAATATTCTGAAGATTACTAATTCTGCCTATGGTGTTTGGTCGCCTGCATGCAATTTTTGAGGAGAAAAATCACTCAACGAAACTCATTTTCCTGAAAATAAATTGTTTTATGTTTTCAGCTAAGTGTTTTTATTGTTTGTTTTGTTTTCATTTCATACAAAAAAGCAATGAAAAGTCTGATTAAAATATTTGATCTTCAAATAAGGAAAGAAATATTATTGTTTATATGCAGTTCTTGCATTGTTTCTTAAATATTACTCGAAAATGAAAATGCACTTTAACTATGTTTTGGGCGTGAAGTTAGGTGCACACCATTATTTTGTTCTTGTGTGTGCCAGCTCTTGCCGTGTCAGTCTTGTGAATTCAGATCAGCAAATCGGCAATGCCGAACTGCTTGCCGACCTAAAATACCCATTACTGCTTGTTTTTAAGCATTTTGCTTATCTAGAAAAGATTGAATTCACTAGCCTGCAGTGTGATCATACATGCTTCCACAGAAGGCCTGGTATAAGTGGACCTGGTGAATTCACTAGCCTGCAGGTTCCTTATTCAGCAATTTTAAATTAAGTTTTGCACAAATACCAGGGAAATCAGCAATTTGAAATTCAGCTTTTCATATATACCAGGGGAATCTATGAATTGAGTATTGACGCCATCAGATATTCCTGAAAAAATGAATACTTTCTATTTTTTCTGCAAAATTCAAAGTTGGAACAGAAGTTATTTCAAAACATTTTTTGGGAAGAGGGGTTAACACAATATCTTCTTTTGATAGTTTTGAAGCAACTAATAATTTCTTTGCCACTCACCCACCAGCCACAGTAGTGGACAAATTAAATGCCAGGACAGTTTATGCCAAAACGTTTCTTGCCCCCTGAAGATTGCAGTATGTGCACAGAGTTTCATTGAATTGTTTAAGAATGTACTACCTTCTTGTTATATGTGCTTATAGAACGATGATGTTGATATTAAGAAAGAGACAGCTGCTGTTGCCACACGATCAAGTCGAAGACTGAAGAAGTCTGTTGACTACAACGAATCACCAAGTGATAATTTGAATGTAATTATCTTTTGAATGAATTCATTATAACCTTACAAAAGATTTTCGCCTATTCTCATTTATTTTTATTTTTTTTATAATGTATTATTATTTCAGAATTCAAGAAAATCTTGAAAGCTCAAATTTTAATTTCTCGAAGGCTTTTTTTCCAAAAATTTTGTCCTGTGATTTCATTTTTTTTTTCTTTCTAGGATGGTATTGGAAATGATTCAGAAGACGAGGACAAGCCAGAAAAGGTTTGAAAGTTGCTTTCACTTACTATGTTATATGAAAAACTTACTGATTTTTAATAGACTTCTACAAGTTAAGAAGCATCAATAGCTAGGCTGGAGAGGTTTTATTCCCTCATTAATGAGAGTATAAGGTATCAATAATAGTGAAAAA
>JANSTP010281811.1:0-18783 GCA_025330745.1 Cladonema radiatum | reverse complement strand
GTTATGCCATATTTATGCCTTATGCATAAATAGACACTGCTTCAAATGTTCTATGATTTATCATGCCTGAAAATGACGAATCAGCAGTTTGAATGATTCTGAAATCAAAAATTTCCCCAGACACCCAACCATTATGTGTACCGTTTGATTGGAAAAAGGGGATACTTTCTAGAATCCGAACTTTTAATTACACTTTAATTACACTACACCCTTAATTAATACCCTAGTACAACCTGGTATTGATACCTTAGAGGCTATTTAGGCTTTGCCAGTACTCTAAGACAAGAATAGGTGATAATGATAGTAGATATTTATATAAAGCAGAGCAAAAATGTGAAGGCAAAAACAACACAATTGAATCATTGAGATAAGTATGGTTTTAAAGCTATAACAAATCCATAAAAAATCTTTACATGTCTGGTTTTAATTTAATTTTTTTTCGGTTTCACTCAAACCGGCATTTCATCATTATCTTTTCGTGAAGGTCAAGTTCTAAGATTCTCTTTTAAAAAACATGCATTCTTCCCCTTGATGCTGCCAACGAAAAACACCTAAAGAAATATGAAATAGTCCAGAAAATAAATACCAAATTTTCATCCTCGCTTTCAGAATTAATATATAATATAATGACAACATCTTCGGATACTACTGTATCAGGAAATACCGTCTAGAAAAAAAAGTAAAATTTTAATAACATGAGAAAAATTATGTTGAAAACACTGAAGGACTTATAGGATTAAACACGCCTCTGCTGGAATTTTCGGTTGACACAACATCATCCAAATATATAAAAAAAATTCTTATTATTGAAATTCAGCATTATTGGAATTTGTAAAAAGTCAAAATATAAACCAAATTTTTGATAATTTTGATTTTCCCTTGAGGGAGAATATTGGTTGAACTGTGTCTAAATGATAGATTTTTTCAGAACTGATAAGTAGCTTATGGTTTTGATAAATAATAACTAAATTCAATATACTTACATTCTTTTTGTTGATTGTCAAATCAATCATTTTGGCCTCATCCTGCTGAAGAACTTACATATTGGGTGATGTATTCACCAAGCCTATAGGAGGCTTCATTAAGTTCGCCTACAGCACCCTTCAAAAAATTCTTTTGGGAGCATCTTTTACCATATATTTGGAGTGTTTACAATCACAGATCCAATACAAATGAGCTGAAAAACGATTACAGTTTCAGAGTAATGCTATTCAATACCAGTCTATTTAATGCTTTGGCCAAATAATTTTGAAAGAAAAGCATTGAAAACTAGAGGCAAAGCAAAGTTTCCTTTATCGTAAAGGGAAATTACTTAACTATTAAGAACAATGATTATTTGGAAATCAAATCATATCCAAACCATTTTTGCATTCAAAGTTTTTGCTTGAAGACAAGGTGAGGTTCAATCTTGGAATTAGACATAAATACCTAGACAGCCAGGAGTTTAAATTTAAATTTTCATCCGTTTTCTGAATGAAAATCAGAGCTCCAAATACAAGTAGTTTGTCAATCAATTATTTCATTTCTTGTCTAGTTTAGTTAATTTGATAAACAGTGCCTCATCTCAAACTTATTTGTGTGGTAAAATTTTTTTCTTAGTTCAAATAAAAAATTGGCTGCCAAAGCCCTCTGAAAAACTAACCCTGACTGATGACTTAAATTGCTTACTGGTGACATTGTTGCTTGTTGGGATTTTGCTGTCATTCAGAGAATTAGATTCAAAGGTCTTGTATACAATCCTGTTGTATTAGAATTCTAAAAAAAATTCAAAAAGTCAAAAATAATTAAAAAAAATCTTCATACTGGCAAACATACAAACGAGTAAACATGCAAATATACAAACATTGAAATATGTATCCACAAAAATACTTCCAAATGATATAATGATTATCTAAGAAAAAGAAATGATTTATAGTCTACCTGCTATCTCTAAAGTTCATTGTGTTTCAATTACACATTGTTCATAATCCATTTGTGCAAAATGTACGAAATATCCAAAGACTTAATACCTTTTACTGCTTGATACTACAAGAAACTTTTGCAAAAGTAATAGCTTTACAGAATGATCCTTCTAAAAAGAAGAGGAGAAAACAACATGCAGAGAGTGATATAGGAAGTTATTGATGCAATTAGCAAAGTTGAATCGATTTTGAAATAGACTTACTTATAATAGTCTGCCAGGGCTTAAAATAAGAATTTTGTTCGTGGCGGTCAAATTACTTCCAAGGTGAAATTTCTCAGAAAAATTAGTAAAAACTACAAATACTGGAAGTAAATTTGTTCAAACAACAAAAATCATACAACACAAACATGAAGGTGATCAATTGTAGGTTCTTGGCGGTCATTGACCGTCGACCGCCAGCTATTTTAAGCCCTGATCTGTTTACCAAAGTTAAAGAATCCTTGCTGAATGTAACCTTGACATTATGTACTTAATGTCAGTTTCCTCAACTTTGATATACATTGTTGTCAATGAATTTAAACTTTAACATTGCCTTGACAATAAAATTACAAAAAAATGAAATTGAAGATTTCAGCAATACATAGCCTAAAATAATTATGTGGTTTTAATGCATAAGTTTTCAAAAATTGCAAAGCTGTCCCTATTATTGGTCTGATCCAGAAATAATAATGCATCAAAAATACAACAATCCTGCTATATTTGAGTCAGTGATGTTCTTTGGCACTTGCCCGACCGCCTGAGATGGTTGTAAATTTTCTCAGGCAACCAGAATTTTGAAAAATAAAGGTTCGCTTGCCCACAAGGACAGGCAGCTTTTCTCCTCTTAGAGAAATTTAAATCGATAAGGAAATCCTAAAATCAATGAAAAAGTACTTTAACAGTTACCAGAGCCAAAGCTTATTCTAGAAAATTAGGGCAGAGTCTGGTTTCTATGAAAAGGGCACAAAATACTTGGAAAACTCACGAAAATTACACTCTTTTCACTTTTTCTACTTCAAAAGAGGAAAAAATATAGTTTTTAACAGTAGGGAAGCATCCCATATGCAGATGCACGAAAGACCTAAAGAGGGGACTGAGAGCAGAAAACAATGAAATCTAAACAGGTTTATGAACATTAAACACTGTAAATACTATGTGGCCAAATACATATTCAATGTTTTTGGTTGACCAAAGATTTTGGTAGATGGGTTTGATTTTGAGTACCAGTATCTGATAGAACAGGTGATGAAAAACCTAATGAACACCACTGTAAGTGACATGGCCAGTCCCAGTCAGGACAGATCAAAATTCTAGCATTATTAAGAATATTCAACACTTCCTAATAAAATTTAAGTGAAAACAAAACAACTAATAAATTTGGTTATACCAACATGAATTAGAATCACAGTTGTTGGGGCAGTTGTATGTAGACAATTCTTGGGACTGCTATATGTAACTCCAAAACTCAATCTTATGCTGAGTTTCTAAACTGAATCTTGAAAAATTAACAAAAACATTTAAGAAAAAAATATTAATTTGTTGCAATTGAGAGAAAAGAGCTTGTGACAACTATGCATCAAAAACTAGAAAAAAACAGACCTATCAAAATGTCTGCACAGACCCCTTGTAAGGTAGGATTAGAAAAGGGTTTTATAAAAGTCTGCCAGATAAAAATTCTTGCAGGGTTTGAATTATGGCTAGTAATTCTTTAAAAATCCATCTTAGCAAAATTGAAAGCCATTTGGCATTTCGTCAAATTGCAGCCTATAATTCAAACACTATTGTATAGCAAGAAACAAAACAAAAACAGATTGTTTAAATTGAAATTCATAGTAAATAAACTTCCGAAATAAACATTCAAAAATATATAATACCTTTCATTGTTTCCTTTTCTGTATTACAAAATCCTTTCCTGCTTACAAAATCCTCTCACATTTGACAAAAATTAATGGTGATATCATTTCTGGAGCATGAAACAAAAACATCGATATTTTATTACAAGTGTCCCAGTGTGTAAGCTAGGATTCAAAAAAAATACAGCGATTTTCAAATTACATGAGAATTTGCAGACATAACTTGATTCATATATTTCACAATGCAATAAAGCAATTAAAAGCATAAATTAGCATTATTAGTAAAAGTTTTCTTTTGTTTTGCACAATAATGTCCAAGATTTAAAATCATTTAACGGTATTGCAAAGGCTAATTGGGAAAAAATAGACTTTTTCATTAGAAAAATGGCCAAAATGCTGAAAATAAGACCCTAGCTTACACCCTGTGTACTATAAGATAATGTATTCTAAAAACTTAACAAATGGCCTTATGGATCAAAATATATAAGATTGACGACTCAGATGATCTCAATGATGCGATGACATAAAATACATAGATTGAAGGGTGCTGTCAAACTAAAGTTAACTCCATGTTCTTTTATTAAACAAAGTTATTTTTACTCACATGCTGTTTTTAATAATCCCATGAAAATTAGAGATTTTACTCTGACCAAAAATCATTCTTCAATACAGTATTTTCATAATTTACCGGGCTTATTTTGCCCTAGAATACATAATTTTGGTTTAATCTTTCCATTTAAAAAATTGTTGTATTATCACTATATTCCATTCAGTAAGCAAATATCTTCTTAAAATTTCAAATTGTCAAGCAATAAAATGTTGTTTTGTTTTGTCAATGCTGCAGTGTTGCAGCTGCTGTCTACAAACTGTGCAGTTTTGCTCACAAAAGGGGTGCACTACTAAGTAAGGAACGGGGATGAAACACGGTCAGCACAGAAGCCTGATTTCCAAAATAGTCCTGTATAAATTACTGACTTACAGTGGTCCTAGCATAATAATCATTCCATTTGGGGTCACTATCATTTGCTTGAGGAAAGATATTGTGCTCGCAAAATTTGAAATATCATTTTTTCAGCATAAAATATAAATAGTTTTCGGAAACAGTACAGAAAAACACATCACTCTTTCAATCATTATAAATCCTTTACTTGGCTTGTCTTTCAAAATATAAAGCTACCTTCATTCACAAAACATTCTGCACAAATCTAAAGCAGGGTTCCCACAACATTTTGAAAGTCAAAATCAAGGAGAATCGGGGAGAACTTTAGTAAAATTCGAGGATAAATCATTAAAAAGTTTAAGCAAGCTATAAACACAAACAATCAAAGTCTTGAAGTTAATAGAACCTGAAACAAGATATCATGAAATATTTTATGCACTTTGAAAAAAAAGATTGAGGAGATTCGAGGAGCTATGGGAACCCTGTAAAGAATTATAGGTGACTTTTATTCAAGTAAATACTTCCAGCAGAGTCAATTTTGAAAAATGTTATTTTAAAGCTGAAATTTTAACTTTAAACTGCACTTAACATCAGTTAGGAGATTTAAACTAGTCCCCTATCCATTGTTTTAACTTTATAGTGACCCTATTTTGTAAAAGAAAATATCACGCAAGCCGATGTTAATGCAAAGCAGAACTTTTTTCCATATCAATTGAAAGAAAGTGCCTACCAACGACCAACGCATTCTACATGAACCACCACCAAAGATAAAAAAACATCATTTTCAAAATGAATATATATGCCCTTGGTCACTGGTAGGACATATGCACAACATATTTATGTCTTGACGCTTACTGGGAGAAAATACAGAGTTGCAAAAAAACATATCTGTGGTGTATATATACGTCCCATTACAGGCAAAGGATTAGAACAGAAAAACTTTCTTTACAATGAAAAATAATACAGAAGAAAAATCAGAATGAAAAGGTTATTTTTTGAAAAACCAACTATATTAATTTTAACTTTAAAAGTAATTTTAGGTGAATTTCCTCATTTTTTGCTTATTGTAAAAAAAGAAAAAAATTTTCTGCAATAAGGAATAAAACAAATAAAAAAATAATATTAAAATGACAGATGGATTTTAGTATATAATATCATTGTCAATAAATATGAATGCTTCACAATCAATATGTTGGAGGCCGGTTGGATAGCACTACGCCAACCAAATTTGAACAATCAGGTCGAAGCGAAAGTCCTTTTTTTATTTCTAAAAAGCTCTTTCTAAATATTTTAATTGTTTTTAATGTCAGTTTTATTGTAAGGTCTGGTGATAATCTATCGTAGATTTTTAAAACTTTGTTTATTGAGCATCTTGGCACTGATGATGGTATTATATGTTGAAATGCGTCTGCTATTTTAATTTTATATTTTTATTTGTTTTCTTCCTTACTAATATTATGGCAAATAATACTTTCAATTTTCTGAAATTTAAGTATCGGTGATTATGATCCCATCCAAAGAGTAAAACAATCTGATAGTGCCTCTTTAAATTTAGTACTACATTTGACAAAAATCATTGACAAAAGTGACATAAAGCGCCTTAATGCAATCTTTTTTCAAATGAAAACAAATAAGTTTTTTGCGGAAAAATAATTTCATATGTATTTCAATATTAGATCTTGCTAAAGTAAAAAATAAACTAATTTCAATAAAAATATTTCTAGTATAATGCATTATAAAAGAATCTTAAAATAATTTATGAAATACTATCTACAAACCCTATTCCAAATATATATGTACAACAAGTATATATGTACAACAGATTTTTTTATCAAATTTCAGAAACATAACTTCAACAAAACAAAAATATTATCAACAAAATTTCTGATAAAAATTTACAATTGCACATTAAACTGATAAAATTAATTAATTGAAAAAGAAAAGAGAAAAAACTAAAAAATAAGAACTATGAACAATTTTATTGTCTGATGTCAGGCAGTTATTTCAGCTCCCTGACCAATCTAAACCTGCTGAATTTGAATCTGGATAGATTCCTATGGTTAGAGTGCTACCACTTCTGAGTTAACCCACCCAAGGAGGGTGAGGGTATTATAACTCTAAAATAAAAAAAACTTTTGCTATAAAACTTTGTGAAATTATATATTTGGCAACATTTTGATTAAAAAAAAAATCGGTGCCAATGCCCACTTTTTGAATTTCGGGCCAAAATTCCTGATAATTCCTAATGATAACAAAGTAATTTGCTTTACTAGCAAATAGTAAAAACTACTGAAAATAAGTCCTTTTGGCTCTCTCTCTCAAAAGCTACTCAAAGTTTGATCTCTAAGTCACAAATTTAAAAAAAAAACATAACAAGCCAAATTTTGATGACATAATTAGTGAAGCTTGGTGGCAATGACTTTAGAATAAGTTGATTTATGATGGTACAAATTTAGTTGCTTTTGGTTGCCAAAAAATTGAGGGAAGCAGAATCTGCCCTCCCTCAGGTCAAAAAACGCCCTGGTGGAATAGGATTATATGAGAGCTTTTAGAATGTACTGAGCTTAATGAGCAAACTGAATGTAAGAGCTTTCATAACTGCTTTCTATTTATGAATTGTTTGTACATTTTATATAATCACTAAAAACTCTTAAATACAAGCCCTTAAAAAGATTTTGAGACGAAAACACAAGTCAACTTCATATTAAAACCCAGCAAATAATATGACCTACAGCAATTTTACTCTTGATCTCAATTAGATCTTTATTTAAGTTTTTGACAAATGCCATTGCAGTTGTTTGAATATTTTAGGGAAATTATCACCTAAGAAACAAAAACTGAAAGGTTAAACAAGAAGAAATACAAAGTGATGAGCATATATATTCCCTTAAGCCCTTTCATATCAAAAATTTATATTTTCACCTCATAATACCTTTGAAGAAAATAAAAAATTCACTAGAATTTTCTGTTTGAAAATCGCTTGATGTTTCAGTTTGACGATCAAAAATCAACTCGACCAATGAGCTGTTTATGCGTCTCCGAGAGTTATCTGTAAGAATTAATTAAAGCTCAATAACACAATAACAAAAACTTTTAAAAAATGATCAAAATGTCAACAATAAACAATAAGGTTTCAAAAAAAATAGATGTAGATAGAACAAACAATAAGTTCAATTTTATAATGGTTATTGTCCTATGCCAGGAAGTTATTTCATTGTTCGAATAAGAAATCAATAGCATAGCAACATTCTCTGAAATTCAAACACAAATTTAAGAATTATGTAAATGTACTAACATAAACACTTTAATTGACCTTCATTCGTAAAACGCAATAATGCGATAACAAAACGCATTAGGAGATAATACAGTAAAAGTTGGGCTCATATGAAAGAGCATAAAACGAGATGAACATTACTTTTCACTTTATCTCAATCAATCACTTTATTTTCACTTTTATTTCTCATGAGACAAAAAATTTATCACTAAGGGAATTTCACAAAATAAAGTTTGTCTATAGAAAGTTTATACATTTCACATTTTCCTCAATTTTTAGCTTTATTTTCTATTTCCAACGTTTTTCAAAGATTCTGAATTCAAACAAAAAAGACAGACAAAAAACACAAAATCATTATTGAGACTATTTTGTTGATGGAAATTTCATTGGTATGATTGCGCTGTGTGCAATCCTCATTTTTAAAAAATTGTATCATAAACGGAAATATTTCCCATATTCTATTGGAGTATTTTTCCCATGCATTAAGTGATATAAAAAATTCTGAGACATATTAGAAAAATTTCTTACGTTACAAACTTTCAACCACAAACAACTGCAGAGTGAGAGTCAGATTGAGAAGAAACGAAAAAAAAAACTATATTGTGTTTTCACCTTTCAAAATCTTATTAAATAACCCATAAAAATAAGCATTAAGATAGAGCTTTCCTTAAGTTCGTACTACTTATAATAATTACTTTAGTAATTGTTACTATATTTTTGAGTACATTATTTCAATTTATCAATTTCACTTTTTGATTCAGAAAAGTATTTTCATATCTAAAATAAAAGAGAATAATGTTTCGAAAAAAGCATTTTGCTACCTCCAAAGTACTCTTTTTGTTGGATCAACACTAGAAGATCATTTTTGATTTTATTAAAAATCTCTTTGGTCAGTATTACACACCAACTGTACACAAAGTAGTAAAGACTTAATATTAGCAGTTTCAAAAAACCTTGTAAGGTACTCTATTTCAAAGAGGCAGTTACTGAGGTACCCTGTTTTCAGCTCTTATTTCAAAGCAACTGTAATGTTGTTCTTACACAAACGTTTGGCAAAAAATCATGTTTATCACTAAATTGATGAAAAAACAAAGAAGAAAAAAAAACAAAAAAAAGATTACTGAATGATTATTAAAAATTACCACGTCAGAGCATATTTTAGACTGGAATTGAGTGCGATAATCCCATCCTGCCGTACTTTTATAAAGAAAAATTGCTAAAAATAAGCTAAAAATGAGTTTTAGAAAAAAGGTGCTCAATGTTGCCCTTTTACTAAAAAATTATGCTTTTTTTAGAGAAAATCGCACCCTGCCTTCAAAGTCCAGAATATACCCTGCATGTATACATTACACGTACGAAAAATGTATGAGCTCAAGAATCTCCTCTTCAATGTGCTTATTCTTGGGAAACCTAGAAGAAAAAACAATCTAATATTATTTGAACTATATAATTTTAAAATAGTTAAAAATAAAGGTTTTAATAAATTAACCTTACGAAAACATGAATTTCGATAGAAAAATAAATGAACAGATTGAATTACAGATTACTCAAAAAGCTACATTATTGGAACCTGTCTTGGAGATACGCAAAGAAAACATTAAACAGATTTGAATCATGGCTTACAATTTTGCCTGTTCTCCTTAAAAGAGTGTCACAAACTGCTAGAACAACAGGGAGGGGTGTTGGGGAAGGGTAAAACCAATACATGAGTAAGTAATTTTAGAAAATTAACAAGAAAAAAAAAAAAAACCAAACTACTAATAATAGTAAGGTAAATAATGTTTCGATAATTCCATGAAGAAAGAGTAGTGAATCCTAATAAATTATTTAGAAATTGCTGTTGTTACTCTTTCTACTTAATTTTCTACTTGGCCTGTCTTGATTAGATCTTAGGTTAAAAGATGTTCTTTTGAACTTCTGATAATTCTCATAAAAGCAGCCGCATGCACCTGAATCTTTTTACATGTTGCCTAAAGTTGAAGAAATACGTCCTAGGCCTTGACTATACTCTAAACAAGAAGAAGAATCACTATTTTCTAGCAGTCAAATTCTTGTTTTAGAAACACAATTAAACGAATTAAACCACTAGTTCCAGGCCCTTTTATATTTTAAAATCTCCAAAATTATGAAGGCAGTTTTTTAAGCCAAACTCTTGAAAAAAGAATAATCTAAGACCACAGTTAGTTCAAACCTTGCATATTATCATTCACATGCATTAGGTTAGTATTATTAAATAATCACTTATCGACATTAATTATTAGCCCTATTTTGGAGGTATAAAAATAGACTATAAACCCACATTTTCACTGTCCAGCTATAACAATGTTGTTTTTTTTAATGCTGTATGCTTACTGCTTTTAGCACTGAGAATAAAATATTTATTATTTACTATTTTAAAATAAGTACACAAAATATTGTCCCTTTTAGATATTCTGTGCAGCAAGCCAACCTCGCAACATATGTTTTTGCTAAATGCGATTCCAGTGGGATGCAAACAACATTTAAATAATTTGTTCTTATCTAAATAACTTTTCTTTGAATTATTTTAAACTTTTTGTCGCATGATTTCAAAGCATATATATTTTATTTATCTCCATCGCCTAAAAAACAGATCACAACCATTTTTAGGGACAAATCTTAATTTTCTTCTAGAAATTGAGGGACTTTCTTGCTGAAATTTTGCACATTTGCAATTTGCTACATATTCCATTTAAGTCTAAAGATTGATGGAATATTATTTTCTTGCCTTGAATATGGGCTTTTTTGTAAATAGGACCACATCATGACATCATGTACTATGACATCATTTTGGCAGCCATTATGTTTCCATGGCAACATCATTTTTATAAAAATTGTATGGTTTTCTATGTTAATATTCAGTAGTTACAGTTTTATTTATGTTTTTGTTACACTAATGAAAAAGGCTGCAATTTCTGCCTTAAAGTAAGAGTTAAGACGTCTGGATTTTCTTATCTAAAAAATAAACTTTGATTCATAAATCACAAGTCATTTTTTACTGAAAATGATTTTTTTTTCTTATATACAAAATCGTTAATCCCCAATCATTTTTTCTTTAATGAAATATTTTTCATTCTATACTTTCTGTAAAAGTTTATGTTCTTTTTTCAGAATACATATTAAATGCATATAACTCCCTGGGATAATTTGAAATCTTTTATTTGAAGTATGTTATTCTTTTCAGGTGTGTATGAGTTAGGAAACAGGAAAAAACTTCTTAGACAATCAGTACAAATTATAATAACAAACTAACTTTGCAGAAGCTTTAAAAATTCCCACAATTTGTTTAAATTCATAAAGAACAAATTATATTGACAAGCTAACTTCGTAGAAGCTTTGAAACTTCCCCTAAATTTGTCTTCATTCTTAAAGAACGAATTATATAAGCTAACTTTGTAGAAGCTTTGAAACTTCCTGTAAATTTTCTACATTCTTGGAGAATGAATATTGACAAAATAACTTCAGAGAAGCTCTGAAACTTCCAATAAATTTGCCAAAATTCACAAAGAACGAAATATTGACAAGCTAACTTTGTAGAAGCTTTGAAACTTCCCGTAAGTTTGTCTAAATTCATAATGAATTAAATATGTGAACAAAATAACGTCGCAGAAGCTTTGAAGCTTCCTGTAAATTTGTTCAAATTCATAATAATAACAATAATAATAAAATAACTTTGAGGAGCATTGAAACTTCCCGTAAATTCTTTTCCATTCAAGAAAGTTAAAGTATAATTAAAAACTTTATTGAAGAAACTTTTCTAGAGCTTATATAACTGTTCGTTTCGATAATAAAAGGGCTTTTTCTTGAAGAATTAGCGTTTTGCTAAATCTTCTGATTTAAAATTCAGAAATTTTTTTGATGGAATAGGATTCTTCTATAGCTTAACTTTCCTTCCGTTTTGATAATCATATCTTTGTAAAGGAGCTAAAATACCTACAATTGAAATGCATAGTTTAAAAAGGTTTTCTATTTTTAAGAAGACATTTATTTTTAGTAAATACAGAGTGGGCCAATAAAATGTTACCATTAAGAAATTCCTGCCATTTCTACAATAACTAATATTTTTCTTTCAAATTCAGGTAAATCATAAATAAAGACTTAGATTTTCATCCAGAAGCATCAGAATGGATCCATCTACTCGATATACGAGGATTAAGAGGATTAAGAGAGGATTAAGATTGTTGAAGCATATTTCGCTACAAATTCAGTAGTTCTCACACAGAGACGATTCAGAAGCGACTTTCCAAGGAAAAACCCTCACAGCAGACTGACAATCAGGCGTCTGCTAGAAAGGTTTACAGAAACAGGTAAGTTGGTGATAAACATAAAGGACACAGTGGTCGGCCACGGTCTTCGAGGACAGATAACAATATTGAGGCTCTGAGACAATGTTTGGAGGAATCACCACAAAAATCATCGAGGCGTTTGTCACAGGAGGTCGACCTCTCAAGGACTACTATGAGACGGTTAATGCGCCAAGATATCAATCTGTTTCGCTACAAAATTCAGATTTTAAAAGCTCAGATTGCAGCAAATAAGGCAGAGAGACATAACTTTTGTGTTAACATCAGTCAGAGCATTGAAAACCAGCCTAATTTGCTGGACTTGATCTTTTTTACCGATGAGGTGCATTTCCATCTCAGTGGACATGATAATAAGCAGAATATGAGATACTGGGCCCAGGTCCAGCCCCATGAACATGTTGTTTGCCCCCTAAGTACTGATAAAGTTACTGTGTGGTGTGCTATTGGTAGGAGTGGAATAATCGGGCCATATTGGTTTAAAGAAGAGCGCAGACGTCCAGTAACAATCAACACGGAACGATATGTTGAAATAATGAGGAGGAAATTTATACCAGCTCTACGGAGGAAGCAAGGGGTTGACACGAACACACACTGTGATTTACCAGCAGGATAGGATAGCGCTACCCCGCATTGCTCAAATGTTTCACTGGAACACCTCCGGCGGTATTTCCCTGGAGATAGGCTTATCTCGCGTTGAACCAACAACCCATGGCCGGCACACTCCCCTGATCTTTCCCCAGCTGATTATTTCCTTCGGGGTTGTTTGAAGGAAAGAGTCAATGCCAACAATCCACATACAGTAGAAGCTCTGAAGGCAAACATTCAGCAGGAAATTTAGAAGATTCCGTTGGATATGCTTGACCGTGTTATCAGAAACTTTAATGTTTGTGTAGCTACTGTGATTCTGAGGAGAGCCACGTGGATTGAACACGTTATTAATTATTGATCTGCACTGAGAAATAGAGACAAAAATAAGTGATATTTAGTGGCAAATAAAAATTTTATCATTCTGTGTTGTATTTATGAAATAAAAAATTAAAAAATATTCACACAAAAAAAGTAGTGAACGTCCACAAATGGTAACATTTTATTGGCCCACCCTGTAATTACCACATCACAATTAAAAGTTAAAGAATGGCAATAAACAACGTTTAAAAAAGACATTAAATGCTTTCAAACTCAATTTACTGCTATGTCAGTAAAAAAGATAACAGCCTTGGGATGAGTAACAAGCAATGCTTATATTTATGGAAATATTACAATTTTGTATATGAGCACTTTCTGTTTCATTCTGAGGACATCGTAACTGGGAATAACCAAAAACTCATTTAATGTTAAATATGTAAAAGAATGCAGACACAAAATGTAAACATAATATAAAAGTTACTTATTCAAGATGTAAAAAGGAAGTTAAGATAGGAAGCGCAGATACAAGATTATTTCACCTGTTGATACCACAAAGTTTGACCAAAATATACCAGAAATATACGAATCTTTTCTGTACCAGTTGGGAATTGGACTACAGTGGGATAACAGTGTGTTAACTAGGGCTGTGGGACAACGTTGGAAGGCTATTCCCAATTAGAAAAATGACTTGAATTTCCCAAAAACTAGAGTGTGAATGGAAGGAGTATAGATTTTTCTTTCTTCAAATGCCAAGAATCTGTCTAATTCCATTAAAAATATAAGAAAATTTAAGTTTGAATTTCCCAATTTGTATCTGAAAGGCTATTTCCCAAAAATTCTACTTAATACTCTGGATAATGTCTTATACCTGACTTTATCTATTAAACAAAAGAAGGCTAGCATTACCTATGATAATGACATTTCTTTACTTTCATAAAAAAGAATAAAAGTTACTGTGAATCACAAATATCTTGCATCGAAAAAATTTTATCTGTAAAATTACGATTGTAAACAGTGACTCGTGGTAATAACTTCAATCAACAAAGCAATCAACTTCAAAAGAAAATTGAAGATGCACAAAAACTTCAGAGAAAACATAACTAAATCACTGAATATTACATACCTGTCAACAAGATCAACAGTGTTGTCATCAATCTGACGGCAACTTTCTCGTTGATGAATGATTTTTTCACCCTCCAGAAGCTGGAGCATGTTTGCTGAATTTCTGCATGCACAGTTGACAAAATTTATGCAGTTACGTTGCCTCCATGACTCAAGGAGCTGCATATCTATAACATCGTAGTTAGCATTGACATTATCTGATACAACATTCAGAAAAGTTGTTGCATGTGTAAAAGCTTCCACAAGTCCGTATTTTTGGTATATACTACTGAATCTTAGTAAGAATATGAAACTACAAAACTCATATCCGCTGATTGAGGCAGTGTCTGTCAATAAAATATCAAAATTATTCTGAAGTTCATTAAAATCTTCAGCTTTATTTGTGAATCTATGTTTGAAAGTTTCAAGAAATCGATAAACTAAATTGTATAGTTTTGAATCATCAGTACATATGACATGTTTAGAGTAATCAATAGAATGTAGTAAATATTCTACAGTTAGAAGATAGTATAGCGATATGTCAGCAGCAGTATCAGTATTGATATCTCTATCAAAATGATATATTCCCACTGGACCTGCGACAACAGATAGACCATCTACCTTTTTGTGGTTGTACTTGAATTTTATTGTAATAAAGTCTTTGAAACCAAGAATTCTTTGGTCATATTCACTGTTTTCTTTGTTTTTATGCACAGAATAAGTGAAACAATCATCCATTTTACTGGCTAATATCATTGTTGATTCCAAAAGATTCGATGTAAAACGAGCAAGCTCGTTTATTTCAGATGAAGATCTTAAATTATAATCAACGTCAAACAAAACAAAAGAAGTGCGTTCTTGCAAAAGATCTAGCCGACATCCAACAGGTAAAATATCTAAAGTTTTGTCACATGATGAGAACATATACTTCTCCATTGATAAAAGTTCTATTACAATAAAAGAATGCTTGAAAAACTTCAAAAGATTCTGGAGTTTTAATATTTCTGCTTCAAAAATAAATGATGAGTCAAAGTCAAGAATGAAAATATGTGCAGTTTTGTTTTGTTCCTCTGATTTTGTTTTTATAGTTTCTAATATATCAGATAAGTTCCCAGTACTACTAAAAACATCAATATTTCTACTATTACGCTTGTTAGCAATAGATTTTATTTTATGAATAAACTTCCTTTGCTTTCCATAGCAAACCATAAATATCATATCTTGATCACAAACTGTTGAAACAATTTGATCGAATTTCTTGAATAATATAGATTTTTTACCACTGTTAAACGATCCTCGCAATATCATATGTTTTTTATCGGGATTCAAAATCCTTTGAACAATAGGCATTAAGAGAACTAATTTACTGGCTTCTTTCATTTGATCTTCTGGGATGACACCAAAATATGGAAAAATACGATTAAATAAAGCTTCAGATGAAATCATTCTACACAAAATTCTACGGGAATTGTTATTTTGGTCTTTAAAATGTTGTTTCGGGTTGAATGTGTTTAAACTTCTTCTGATTAACTTTTCATGTAGAACATTATACCAAGATTTAAAATAAACAATATTACTGAAGATCTCTTTATTGACATACAAGTCATTATCAATACATGGTGCACAAAAATTAGAATTGGTGATTTCATTATGAAGAATGACATTTACTTGAATGACATCGCGGGAACGAAGTTCTTCATGCAGATGATTTACTATTTGAATATTGCGTGAAGCGATATTTGAAGCATGACCTTTACCTTGATAAACTTTCGTTATAAACAATGCAACATTATCGTTTTCAATAAAACAAAAAAATTGTTCTTTAGAATAATCTTTTTTGAATGTTGCAGGATGAAATGTATTTACAATTTTTACATAATCAAGACCTTTAGCTACAAAACCTTTATCATTTGTATTTTCAAGAAAGGTCCACAGCGTAAAAAGTATTCGACAAAAATTATCAATTTTCATGCTAAAATTAATGACCCTCAAGTTTTTCAACATCGGAAAATTGATAAAATATCTTTCTCGTGTATTAACCCAATTATCAGGAGTTTGAGAATCCGTCATGAAACATTCTTCTGAACCAAGTGTTACTGGTATGCGTTGGACTTCCTTTTTATTTCTAAGTCGTTGTTCATCGTTCAGGGGATGACTGATGTAGCATCCATTTTGAGTAGCATTCACATGCACTGAAACAGAAAACCAATATCCTTCAATTAAAAAAAAAAAAAAAAATTAAAATTAAAATTGAAAATAAAAACAAAAATTGAAGCAAACAAGATGTCCAAAGAAGGTTATAGGTATAACTAATCTTAGCCAGAATATAAGCAATAAAATTTTTGATTTGTCATTTTCAGAAAATAATCTAAACGCTTTTCTGGATCTTCTACCACTGGCCTGGTATATCAAGTTATAAGTAAGATGTAGTAGTAGAATGAAGTGGTGGTATCTAATAATCTGCACCTATTCAGGCTGGCTGTTTCTAGTGCAACAAACTTACACGGGGAACGCCAGCTTCTAAACATTGGAATGATTTCTGATCGGTTTTTCTCCTGAACAGTTACAACCAATACAAGAGCGCATAATGCTTCAAAACTTTCTTTTTCTTAACCTCAAATTCAAAAAAATGACTTTCTTTATGATACTAATTATCTTACAAGGTCAATAAAAGACAAAATAAGGTATTAAAAGTTTTATGAAGCCTAAAAAATGAAATATAAAGGATGCAGCAAGTTTTTTGCTAGGGTTTACTTAAGCTAATATAAAAAACGCTAAATGATTTATTACGAGTTTGCTAAATCACGTGCCCAGCATGCGCCTCATGTGCCTCGCGTGCCCATATGTGCCATATTATTTTAATTAACTCTCAGAATTGTCCAAAAATGTAGGTAATCTCTATAAAGTATGCTAAAAAGTGTATTAATTACAGTGAAACCTGTATAAGATAACCACTCTGGGTACCATAAAAAAGTGTTCTTCTTAGATTTTCCCAACTCTTGTGAGCATGTCTTTTGGCCTGTTTGGCCTGTATATACCTGTTGGAAGATCAATTCTCTTTTTATGCAATGATGTAATTTAGAATAAAAATTAGGGCACAAAAGTAGGGCACACAAGGCACGTAGGGCACACAATTTAGCAAAGTCCTTTATTACATCACTGCTGACAGCTGTGCCTCAAAAAAAGGGTCCAGGATATAAATGATAAAAAAATTGCACAGAATTGAAAAAAAAAATGTTTTTCAGACAGTGCTCAAGGTAGGAAATTTTTCTGGAGTATCGATACTCTGAAAAAAATGCATCCACTATGGTAATTGGTAATGGTTGGACATTGATAATGGTTAGAAATATCAAAAGTATGACCTTTAATACTAGTTTTGTAATTCATTTTTTCATAAAGGAATTTTCAAGGCATTAACCCTATTTTTCCTTAGGGGGGGGGGGGTAGATTTTTTTAAACAGCGGTAGAGCGTTTTTAGGTTTTTTTCATGTTATGCCCAGACTATACATGGAAAATATGTCATGTTTTGATGATGACGTCATCACAACATCATGAGACCAGATGAAACCACAAATTAATTTTTGAAAATTTCTTAGTTTAAATTATATTTGTGCAAAATTTCATTTCATTCCGTTGAGTATTAGAGAATTGAACCTGGGGGGGAGGTAATTTTCACCCCCCCCCCTCCAGGTGTTTAACATCCATGAAAAAGCCCAGGTATAATAGGGTTAATATAAGTTTTAAAAGTTGTATAGGGTTAGAAAAATGATTAGAAAACACCAACCACTGCTCTCTTTGAAGCCTAAATATCATAGGTGAAGCTAGCTAACATAACTAAAGAAACTACCTGTTTCGTGCGGTGATTCAATAAAAAGCTTGTCATATTTTTCCACTATTTCTTTAATCACTATCTGACCATCTTTGAATTTCCTGAGTCGAAAATACCAATTTTTCCATAACAAATCAATGCTTGTTAACTTAAAATATTTTGTGATAATGATTTTGTTTCTTAACTTGTTATCATGAATTTGAATTCTCAGCTTGTTCACAAAACTTTCTTCTAGTCCCAGAATTCTTGCAAACTTCTTCCAATTAGCGATGCGCTCAGCAATTTCCTCAACCACTGAAACATAGAAAAATAAAATTACACATAATGATTAAAATAATTCCAAATTTACTTTATTTATTTTAAAAAGGAAAAATATTTTGTGCCAAAACTTTGCACATAAATTTTGATATTATCTGCAAAATTGTTAACAAAGACTGAAAAAACATGTTCAAAATCCCATTTTGAATTTATATGAGAGTGAAAAGATGAATTTATTTTAACATTTTATTTCATTTCAGTTTGAATTTTTGTTCACTACCACCAGGGTGTAAACTAGGGTCTTATTTTCGGCGGTACCGCCGTTTTCCCAATTTCTAATAATGTTGCAATTTCCCAA
>JANSTP010281700.1:0-11195 GCA_025330745.1 Cladonema radiatum | reverse complement strand
AAATTTGCTTTAAGTTGTGGAATGCGCTGATAATGAAGACTGTGATGGACCTAACAATAACCAAGCACAAATACAATTCTGTAATACCACTGCTGAAGCATGTCAATGTAGTGAAAATGAAGCTCAGAAACTAGTATATTATGGAGATAAAGATAATGACAAAAAAAAGCTGTTTTGTACTGGTAAGTTTTTCTTCTTTATTGTCAACTCTCATATTGAATGTCCTCTGTTTTTGTTTTGGCAGAGAATGCCTTGAATAAAGCAGAAGTTTTTGTTCCGATTCAAGATTCAGCTTCTCTTATCAGGGGTTAATGCAGGCAGTTTTTCAAGTTGGTACACCGATTTTGGGCACACAAAAAAATGTGCCCAAATTAGACAAAATTTGCATATGCCATACCTTGCTTATTCTTTCCTGCTTGCTTGTGTTACAATTGTATGTATAGAAATGTGAGTAAGAAGGCTCTACCCAGTGAACCAAATGTAGAAACCTCTTTGTTTCACGTGAGGAACATTAGTTTGGACATATGTAATTTGGGCACAAATATCAAAAACATTCTTTACTATATTTTTCTGTATATATCCTTGCTTATTTTTTCTACATACACGTATTAGGAGGAAAAGGCATGGCAAATAGTAAAATATAAACAAAAAGAAGAACCATTGTAGCAGTAAATTTTACAGATTTACAGAAAGATTGTGGAAAATTTAAACTTTTTACAGACAGGATCTAAAGAACATAGGAACAAAATGTAGAATGACGATGTAGTATCATAGCCTTTAATACTTGGATGCCTACTTTTATAATCTTGCTAAAAATTCATTACCTTAAGGAAAGAAAATTTTCGTGGCAATTTAATTTCGCGGTTAACCAAAAACATTTTTTCGCGGGAATCAAATTTCGCAATTGCCAGTTTTTTAAATTTTCATGGGAATTAAATTTTGCCTTCGACTGACTTTATAGAAGCTTTTTAGTAGGTAAAATGTGCATTATTGGCTGATTTTTCGTCAAATTTTGTCAAATTTGTTAAATTAAGTACAATTTGCTAAATTTTGCAGGAATTTAATTTCACAGTCGGCAGAATTTTTGAAATTTTGCGAGAACTTAATTTCTCGATTTTAAGAAAAAACTGCGAAATCTGCGAAAATTTCTTCCCTTAAAGTATTTCTTCAACACAATCCCCCTTTTTTTTTTTTTTTTTTTCAATTGAATATTGCCGTAAAAATCCTAGCGACATTTGATCAAAGTTTTGAAACTATTATCAAGAATGTCTCGAGCCAAATGCATGATTTGATGACTCAACATTTTACTAAATCTATTGAAAAAGTAAATAAGTTAGACTTATCTTAAAAGGTTATACTGAACCAATCTCCTAATGCATATAATATGACAAAAAGCAAAAACAGAAGAGTAAAAGTCTATTTCAGACAGTATTTTTATATACAGGATATCTTTCGCATTGCAGCATTTAAATTTTTCATAAAAATTGTATTAAAATGATTAGGTTTATATTATCAAATTCATTTTCATGTTAAACACTAAATACAAAAATCTAAAACATGGCAAAGCCCCTATCACAGAAGCATTGATATATCTTCCGCGCTGTCAGACATAAGATATTCTCTAAAGAATGTCCTTCACAAATGTCTTAAAGCTATAGCGGAAGAAATATTTGTCAATGCAAAATATCGATCTATTGAAAACGGCATTACCTTAAGTTTTTGGATACTAATTCAGTGAATTTTTTTGATTTGACAGCTAAGACAATTTTAGATATTTGTACATTGCCACTTTGAGTTTTTGCAAAAAAGACCTGTTAGGCTCATGAATAACATGAAAAAAAAAAAAAAATAAATAAATAAATAAAAAAAAAAAACAGGTGACATAATTGAAAGTACATTAGAACATTGCATTTGAAAACAGCTCTCTGAAAATTAGTATGATTGCATCCAAACAATCTCCTCATGTTTTTGTTTTCACCTTGGAAACACAAATATCAAAATAATAAATAACAAATATGGAGCTTAATAAATGGAATATTACAGTATAAGAAAAGATATTTTCATCTTAACAAATATACCTCAACAATAATTAGAAGAGTGTAATGAGTTAAAATGTGATTCCTGGAATTTTACTTTGTGTTTTAGAAATCCAGTGTCGAATAGCAAGTCATTGCACTAATAGTGCTTTTGTCAAATGTGAAACATTCGATGATCACCGAGACAACTATTGCACATGTATTGAGAATACCGATACACATGTCTATCGAGCAACGAATAATAAGACCAAAGGTGTATCATGTGAACGTGAGATGGTTTTCTTTATTTTTATTGTCAACATTTGTCACTTTTTCAATTTTTTTGTACACACAATGATAAGGAGTTCTTTTGATTGTGATATTTGCTCGTTGATTATTATTATTTTTATAATTATTGTTATTACTATTATTTATTTATGGTTTTTTTTTTTTTTTGAGATAGAGCATTAAAACAAGATAATATGCCTTTCCCCCTTTTAATGTTTAGAATTAGAATGTTTCGAGGATCATCACTGTCTTGGAAGTTATACTCAATGTTCTTCTGAAAATAAATGTGAGTGTGCTGAAGACACTGACAATAACTATAAACATATCAGTGGAACAACTGGAAGAAATTTTGCATGCAGAAGTAAGTTTTGTTTAGACCTTAACGATTATGTTTTTAAAAAGCAGCAATTTCCTCAAAACTTTGCTTGCAATTGGAGCTTGCAAAGCTAATGCATCTTTTTTTTGTAAATGTGAATTTAAATTTGCTTTAAGTTGTGGAATGCGCTGATAATGAAGACTGTGATGGACCTAACAATAACCAAGCACAAATACAATACTGTGATACCTCCATTGATAAGTGTAGATGTAGAGAAGAGGGCAATCTCTTATATGAAGAAGTTTATCAATCAGGACAATCAGGAAAATCAAAGTTGTCATGTTTAGGTAAGCTTTTTCTAGTATCTTTTCCACAAGACTCTTTATTCGTTGTTTTTGTATTGATAGTATATCATTGAAAAATGAGAGAAAAGAGAGCAGCTCTATTCTGCATGGTTATAGAGTCTCTTTTTACCATCCTATTTTCATAGTTCATGTGCTTGTATTGTGAGCACCTTTGAATATTGACTCCTTTTGCATTTTGCCCTTACAAGCTCATGATGTGGCAGTACTTTATTGTAATCAACATTCCCCATTATATCCCTTGATAATGCGATATAAACTTAGTAACCAGTAGCAACTTTCACTAAACACATTCTTAAAATAACAATCATTTTTCTGTGTGTACTTTATTGCGGCATGAAAATTTCGCGGTTTCGCTGTCAGGGCATAAAAACCGCGAAAATTAAAATGCCGTGAAAAATGGATTTAAAGGTCAATTGCGAAATTAAAGTGCCGCGAAATATTATTTTTAGGGCAACAGCAAAATTTAAACGGATAAAAGAATCCTGTTTTTTGGCAAAAATATAAATTAAAACAAAATTTCTTCTCAATTGCACCATAAAACGTTCTTTTTTCCAACTACTGTCGTTAAAACATAGGGCATATTTACTAATATATAAGTTTAAACAGGAATTTAAGATGCCACAAAGTCATGCTTTTGATCAAACCGTCAAATTAAAATGCCGCAAATTTTGTAGTTTTGCTTTAACCGCGAAATGCAATTTTTCCCAAAAAAACCGCGAAATTAAATTGCCCGCAAAATTTTCATGACGCAAAATTTTCTTGCAATAAAGTAAGTTGTGAAATGCTTGCTATGTCATTATTTTAGGTTTATATAATCAAAAAAACGGCTTGTTTATTTACAAATTTTTGCCATGCCTCACCAAGTGAAACCTTGTAGTTATTCTTTATGTCCAAAGATTTTTTGAACTATAAAATCATATGTATCTTTGTGCTTATGGTGCGCAAAGTAAACATTTAACTAAGGATGAGATTGAATAGATAAAGGATGATAAATACTATCACGTAGATAAAATCATTTTGGATTCAATTTTAATAGCTTTCTTTCAGCATTTTACTTTAAGCTGAATATTTTTCTGCAAAAATTTTGGTATGATCTATTAAAGCTTTTCAAGCAGTGGATTCGGAATACATTTGGTTGTTGAGCTTCTAACAGTTTGCCTAATACTTTAAAGGAAGAAAAAATGGCGGAAGAAAAATTTGCGATTTCGCGATTTTCGCCCAAAAATCGCGAAATTTGGGTCCCACAAAATATTGTAAATTTAGCTGTTTGCGAAAGTTTATTCTCGCAAAATTTTTACATAGTGATGATTCGCGCAAGTTTGTTCTTGCGAAAAAATAATATCTCCATTGCGAAAATTTATTCCCGCTGAAATTATTCTATAATACAAGTGAGCTTTAGCTGCGTTTCCACCCCTTCGGAACGAAGTAGTTTGCTCCAATGCTGTGGAAACACTTATTGAATTCATGCACATTTCTCACTTATTTGTCTACCGGAGTCACTCGTGGTAATTAATTAGAGACATGTTGGGAATATTTTTAAACTTTATATGATTTCAAATTCGCGAAATTTTATTCTCGCAAAATGTTCTAAAAGGGGTCATTCGCAAAAGTTAAATCCTAAAATTTTGTCGTTTTTTTCGCGTCGCGAAATTTTCTTCTGTAATTTTTCCTTCCTTTAAAGTAGTTGAATAGCAGGCTATTTGATAAAAACTTATTAAATGTATGACATAAAATCTTACCTTTTTTGGCACTTCATTAGCAAAGGATTAATAATCATTGAAAAATATTAGTGAAAGTTTTGTGTTTTCGCGTTTTTTGGCCATTTTTCGCCAAAGTATCTCCCCGCTAATAGGACTGAAATGCAGATTTACGAAAGTTTATACCACGGGAAAGGGCCTAGGAAGTCGCTCGCGGAAGTTAAATTGCAGATTTTTGTATGAAAATGTTTATAAAAACTAATATTCTAATTTAAAAGAAAAATTTATGTTTGATGTGTTTTATCAAAATTCTGAAAATATAGAGAAAAATATTTCAGAGAAACCGAAAATCACAAAAGTTTACTCAACGCAAAATTCGTTTTTCCAATCGCACACGAAAGTTTATTTCAGGCGAAATAGATTCAGTAGCTGATTCGCGAAAGTAAATGCCTAAAATTTTGCTTTTTTTTCCCCTCGCAAAACTTTCTCCTCGTAAAGTAATGTTACTTACATTTTATTTTACGGCAGTTTCTACTGGAAGTTATGCAGAGTACCAGATTGTAATTATGTTATAGCTATGTTATTATTACCTTCGATTCCATTTAATTGATTTATAACTAATGCTTAAAAAGTTTGTTTTCTAATTGAAAGGATTCTTTGTTTGAAAGAATTATTCATCTTTCTTATATCATAAGGCAGAAAGTCACTTGAGACTGGTTCCAGGCTCCAAACCCTTTCTTGATGTTCAAACCATATATAACCCTATCTGGACCGGGGGAATTCCCCCCCCCCTGCTGGTTTTCCTAAAATAGCTCCGCTTGTGTTGTAGATAGAGCCGTAATTTTTTGTGACTTTTCCTAAAATTTATAACAAACATTTCAGTGGAAAACGTTTTAAAAAGTATATCGGACGGCGGCCATTGTTGGCGAATTTCAGACGCCAGTCGGCCAATTTTTTCCAGGAAAACCCTAAAAACCTAACTTTCGGCATGATTTATCAAAAAACCGTATGATATGTGAAACTAGATCAAAAAACGTGACATTTTGGTGAAAACAGCATGTTAAAAGCTCTTTTGGTTCAAATTTTATTAAAATTTAAAGGTTTTTAGCTATTTTCCCTATTTTCGGACGCAATTCCGTGGAAACGATGGCGTCATCATTTAGAAATGACGTCACAAAACTGTTTTGGGCTCATTTTGTTCCTTACAAGTTGGTCTTTCTCTGTGTAAAAGATTATTGAAAAATACTTTCTAGAACCAGAGTTCTGGAGGGGTCCGCCCCCTCCCCCCCCCATCCTGAGAAATCAAAAAAGCCTGGTCCAGATAGGGTTAAAGCTTTGAAACGTTTGGTTCCACTTTCCAGTGTATGATAACATCAGAAAAGCCACTCAGCCAGGAATTGTTGGCAAGTTTTTCAGTAGTAGCAGCAACGCCACATTAAATTGACAAAGCTGCCAGAGGATTGAACATTAGGGCCTCGAAAATGCCAGTCTGAATTATAAAGGTTGTTATCGTATTAAATATTATTGTGAAGGGCTATATTAGTTTGTTGAAAAACCTATGAAACTGAGTTTGATTGACACAAGAAGTGAGTCTTCCCTTGTTCTAAGGCAATGCCATAGCATGAACTCTAAGTATTTTATTTTATTTATTTATTTATTTATTTATTTATTTGCCTAATTTAGTTAGTGTGCTATTTTGGTGAAAAAATACAAAAACAAGGACATTATTATATACTCCAACTCCCTGGTTAGAGAAAAAGTTTTTTAATTTATAATAGTTCTAATGTGTAGGAGTATATAACATTTCAATATTTTCAGTTCCCAGTGTGTAAAATATGTAATATTTTATTTTTAGATTAAACGTTTCAGACTCTTTTTGTCTATTTTCAACATATTTCAGATAAAATCTAAACTACAATCGTGGACAAAAATATTTGGAACTCAGGGTAAAACTGAGCAGTTTTCAGATTTTGACTTCACATTTGTCATGCTGTTTTTGAGTAACAAAATTGCGGAAGGGTACATTTGATGATTCCCCTTTGTAGCCCCCCTAAAGGGTTACAAAAACAGCCAAGAAGAGAGCTGAGTGGTTTTCACCCCTTCACCCAAGAGCCAAGGCTCAAGGCTCATATAGATAAATATTGTGATTAATCGCTGTCTGACCAAGTAAAAATACCTCCTTTCAAGTATTGCTTGTGGTGCAGAGTTCTACTGAAAAAGTTCGAAACTGTTTCAATATTTTTGACCACGATTGTAGAAATCTTTTCTAAAAAATTTCAAGGAAAACAATCTGCACTCAAGCTAATGTATTATTTTTATGTGAATAGCAAATAATGTACTAGTAACGTATCAAAAGTCATCGTCAAATGGACTGACTTTGCTCAGCGGCGTGGCTTTGGTTGTAGGAAATTGCTAAGATGGACAATATGTAGATAGTCAATATACCACTTTCAAAACTGGTTCCGTTGTCAGAGAAGTATATTCAAAATTTGCTGAGTGCTGTAATTGTTCTTGTGTCAAGCTTTTCTTTTTGAATACTTTGACAGAAAAATTGGAATTCTAGTTTTTAGACGCATCAATGTGATATACTCTACCTTCTTTTGAACCAATGTTATCCGAATTGATATTAACCATGTTGTGAATATCACTGGCAATGATTCGTAATGATTTTCAAGTGTTTTAAAAAAATGTTTTGGAATGAAATACATATTAGGTTGCTGAAATTTAGGTGATCAAAGTCATCCCTTTATCATGGGATCAATTTGATCACTCTTTTCAAAGGATTTTTTTTCCTTTTTACCTTCCAGAATATAACTTTTTAGTCGTTATGTTGTTAGTGTCCAAATAGACATTAGATCAGAAGGAAGTTGAGGTAACGCAGGTAGGTGGTAAGATATTAAAAAAATCATTCCGAATTGATCAATGTCACCCCATGTGACATTAATTCGATTATCAAGCTGTTATTTTGTGGAAATGTTGACAGATTTATCAACAGAAACTAGAGTGATTTCATATGTCTTTCCGACCAGCCGGGCTATTAGATCTGGGATATTTTTTCCAGCTCCTCCTATTTCAACGTCCCTCCACTGCCTCCCTCCCACAGCTATCAATTCTGAATATTTTTTCCAACCTCTTTCCTTACTATTCTGCTTTCTATTCTCTGTTACTGTTCTCCTTTCTAGGGACCGGAGTGGCGCTCTTTGTCTGAAAATAAATAAAACAAAATTCTTTTTAGCGCTTACTGTATACTTTGGCTTTCCGTTGTTAAATTTTTTTAATGGAGGAGGCTGCAATTATATCTTGATATCACTTTAAAATTTAAAATAGTGTAAAATATTGAGAATATTTTTTTTAATTGTTAAAATACGTTTTGTTTTAGAAATCCAGTGCCGTTTTGATAGTCATTGCACAAACCACCCTGATAATGTAAGGTGCGATACGGGTCAAGTAGGAAACGATCTCGATAACAGATGTACATGCCGCGAAGATGATAATATGTTTGTTTACCGTGTCAAGAGTAACGATAGGATGAAGAATGTTGAATGTGAGAGTAAGTTATATTTCTGTTAATATAGATTTCTAGATTATATTTTCATTGAAAGTAATAATGTAAGAATATGCAGTTTCTATTCTTTGTTTCTATTATCGGTTTAAATTAGTTACGTATGTATTAACTTGAAAAGTTGGTATGCATCACCACTTTATTTTTCCCTCTGTTGGGCTACTGAGAAAATGCTTTTGCCAGTCCACAGAATTACTGGTTGCCTAAAACCACTAGGTTAGTTAAGTTTCTAGTGAAGTATATATTAACTTGTGATATTGGCATATGCAGTGAAACCTGGTAAAACAGCCACCTCTATATGAAGATGATCTGTCAATATAGACCACTAGTTCTTGGTCCCTAAATTGCATTTCTAGTGTTTTCAACCTGTATAAGAAGACCACCTGAAGACCACTTTTTATGGTCTCTAGAGTGGTCGTTCTACACAGATTTCACTGTGTCATTTTTTTTGTTAGTTCTTTAGGGCTACTGAGATGAATTTTTCGCTAGCCCACTGAAATAACTGGTTGTCCAAAACTGCTGGGTTGCATCAATATTTTAACACAGTTCTTATAAGTTCCATTGTAGATGGAACCATAAATGCCAATTGATAGTTATAAATTGGCATAATGTTTTTAGAATTGGAATGTTATGACGATGACCATTGTAAAGGGAATAACACAAGATGTGACATGTCTTCAAATAATTGTGCATGTGACGTAAGAAGCGGTGGTTATTCATATATTCATGTGGATGGAACAATGGGAAGACTTAATTACGCATGCAGACGTATGTCAAGTCCCGTTATTGCTTTCATTTTTTTCTCATATCTTAATTAATTTACAAAAAAGTGCCTTGCTTTTGTTTAAAATATAAATTTTATAGGGTATATTTTTTTTGATTCTTAATTTCGCTTTTCGTTATGCCAGTTTTTGAAGCCTTTGTTGCTTTATTTATTCAAAGAGCTTTTTTTACATTTTGTTAAAAATTTTCTGAACTTTAATAATGTTTCAACCAATAGTCAATTATAATAAAAACAATTTAAAAAGCATGTTAAGATCATAATATAGGCTGTACCATAATGTCTCAGGGCTCAATATGTACAGTTTTTATTTTGATCCACCTTTTGAGAACTGGCAAAGTTCCACGGCCTGATGTTCTAACATAAATTTATTTACGTAGTGAAAATGCACTGTGTCAAAATATGATTAGATTTAATTATCAAAAAAGTAGAAGAATAAATAGAGGCTGAAAAAAATATACTGTACAATGTTGGACCGGCTAATTAGATTATCTCTTCCGATTTTTGTTCTACTCCAGGATTTATTGAAAGAAAGAGTGACATTGTATTATGAAACCTTTTTTCTAGCGGTTGAATGTATTACAAGCCAACATTGTCCTGGAGATAACCTTCAATGTGACACAAGCTCATACTCATGTCAGTGTCTTGCCGGTTTGTACGAGCCTGTTACAGACTCAACTGGACGAATCATACGTTGTGAACGTAAGTATCAAAAAAGACTATATGAATTTACTGATTTTAGAGTAGAATTCAGAAAAGAACTAATGACCTTCAATTGCAATCGGCGCCCAAAAAATCTGTTTTTCAAATGGTAATTAGAAGGTGATTTTTAATTGGCTAATAATTAACCAAGTAAAGCTTGAATCCAGTCCGTTCTTTAGAAAAATAATTACTTTACTTTTTCTACTGTAAGACCTAAAAGAATGACCCATAAACAGGTTGACCCTATTCAGGGCGGGGTATTTGATGGATGTTAGAAGAGCGGGGAGGGGGGATAAAACCTACCTCCCCCCTCTGTCTAAAATCTCTAAAACTCAACGAAAAACATGAAACTTGGCAGGATTGTAGAACAACTTTGAGCACTTTTTTCCGTGACGTCAGAAGCAAATTAAAAAATAACGAAAAATCGGGAAATCGGGTCCTATTTTCACCCGAATCGGGTTTTTTCAAGCCACATGTACCTAATATGTTTGATTTGTTATGAATATTAAGAACTACCACAATTCTTGTTTATTCAATTTTTTCCTTTGGGGGGGATTTTCTCTCAATATTTAGTTGTCTGAAAGGTATTGCCTCTTTAATATTTTCGTCCTGTTGAAATAGAAAAATTAAGTATGTACTCTGAATTCTATCCTGGTATTATTTTATTGTTCTTATATCAGTAATCCAAATTACCAGTTTTTATGAATTAATTTTCGGAATTAATTTTTGTTTTCTTCTAATAGCTATTGAATGCCGAGTTTCCAGTGATTGTAAAGAATATACCAATGATGCTAGTAACTTAATTGCTTGCATTGACAAGAAATGTGACTGTCGACAAGATTATTCAGGTCAAGGTTATCTCATTAAAGATTTTACAACCTCTGGTGAAAATCAAAAATGTAAAGGTCAGTACCAGACAATAAAATTTAATATCTTTTTTTTAACGCTTAAGTTATTGAAACCTCTTAACTGGTATTAATAAAAGCAACTCGCCATAGATATAATGAAAAATAAATAACCATAAAATTAGATAATATATGTTATATGGTTTTATGATTGCTTGTTTTTTATTGATTGGTATTCCTTCACCACTACCTTAAGGGCATAAATCTGTGCAATCATAAAATGTTACGGAGCCAAATTTTGCGGAACTGATTTTTGTGATTTTGAATGAATATCGCAAAATTTAATTCCGCAGAACCCTTTTGAGCCTGGCCATTCGCAAACTTAAATTCTGCAAAACTAAAGAATTTGCTGGTCGAAAATCTGTAAGCCTTTTTTTGTGAAAGGTTTCCATAAGGAAAGAAATCTTCAAGATACTCAAACTGAAAAAATTAGTTCCGGAATTTTCTCCTATAAAGACTGATTCGCAAATATTTATTGCGCAATTTGCAACTATTTTGACGCGTCAATCGCAAAAATTTGTTCCGCAATATTTTCTGATCGCAAATTATGTCCTTAAGGTATTT
>JANSTP010281589.1:0-18785 GCA_025330745.1 Cladonema radiatum | reverse complement strand
CCCCACCCTTAGCTACGCCACTGCAGACACTGTGAAAATTATCTTTTTACTTCTATTGATTTAAGGGAAACAGGCTGAATCAGCCATTATTAGGAGAATGAGCACACTCTATACGTGTCCCATTTTCGACTCATGCCTTACTTGCCTCACTTACCCCAAGTGAATTGTTTACCCGTTTTACCTCCTTAATGGCATTACTAAATTAAATTGCAAATAGGTATAGAACATAAAAAAATTAATAGATAAGCTAATTTTAATGTGGCGGAATTTATGTTCTCACTTTTTGACCAAATTGTAAGTTGAATGAATGAACCTAAATGGGTTACAATGACATAATCGTATACTCATTTTAGATCATAAAAAGAAAAACTGGCTTTGAAATAGCGCACAAAAACTGGTTTTAAGGTCTTGAGTTGATATCGAAACCCTGGGGCACTTTTGTGTCGAGGTTTTATAATAGAGACTAGATGATAACCTTATTTGAGTAATTCAAATTCTAGGAAAATTTTATGGAAAATTTTGTTCAAACAACTGGTCAGCAATTTTCACTTGAAATGGCAGCTTTTTGGAAGAAACATTGAGTTTTGGCCCTGAATTTATAAACAGCCAAAATCAAATTCTATTTTTCAGAGTTGGAGGAACTATTTGCTTACATAAATCTGGAAAACCATTTTTATGCAGTTATTTACACATAGTTATCCAATTATTTATAAACCTCTGTTTATTTATGATGGCATGCGTTGGCTGATGTTTTCCCTATATACAGATTTTTTATAAAGTAACACACGACTTTTGCGGAGGGTGATTGGCTTATATTGCTCAATTGTCGAATTTTACATTTTAACACAATATTGTTTGTTCCCATCATACTACTATAAACCATGTTTTCTGGTTGAAAAAACCAGTGAAATATCTTTATTTAGAAAATCGGGGGGGGGGGGGTCCCAGTTTAGGTTTTCCTTCCTTATTTTTTAAAGAATATTTTATGAAGCAAATTTGTGCGTAAAATTGTAGTTCTATGGAATAAATTTTAAATTTAGAACTCCTGGGGTAATTTTGTTCTGCAATACTTTTTTCAATATTTAGTCCATGACACAAATATGAACAAAACCCTCTGGAACAACAAAAACCTTTTTTGCCGTATTTTTTTGCTTCGTGTTGATTTTCAAGATATGGTTTTTAGATAAAAATAAATCCCTAGATAAAATGTTATTCAAACATGGTATAGTTTTTTAAATTTAAAGTTCATTTTTTCCTGACTGAGATTGCATTGAGGGGCAGATTTAGGCCTAAAAATGATGACATCAGCTCAAAAAAGGGTCTAAAATTTTGGATCTGTTTATTTTTTCATTCGAAAAGTTTCAAAATTTCCTACAGAAGTGAAGTATCTTCATGCTAATGGCCCTCACTAGGTTCGCGATAACTAGGTTCACTAGGCCCTCACTAGGTTCATGATTTCTCCACTGTTGGATGTTTTTGGAAGTTTCACATAACGAAATATTCCTTTTGGAATTTGACAGTATACACTCCTATGCTCTACAGGTTCTATCTAATCAAAGCTAACCGACCACTCCACAGCTAACACACTGACTCCAGGTCATCACAGTATACCTTGAAGCACAGAACATTCCTACATGCCACCTTCCTGGTAGGTCAGCACATTTTACAAAGGCGTTTTACTCATGAGTGTGGAAGTGTACGCCAACAGAGCACGAAGTGATCAGTCTGTATGCATTGATGTTGTTCATGTAATACTGACGTCACCAATTCGTAATTTTTAACTACTTTTTAGAACAGCTTGTAAAATGGTTTGTTTGACACTGGGCAATTACATGTGGTATCAAATGACGACTGGTTTGGTCGACATAACAGAAATTACTTTGGGGATATACAATTCTACACGTAGTTTTAGTGTATTTTTTCTTTATTTTCATTCAATAGATAATTGGGTTTAACTCATGAAGTTTAAATGGGTATTTGTGAAACATGAGAATTTATGAAAAGTTAAAATTTGACAACAAGTAGCATTGATTAAAATAAGAAACTTATTGATGTACACACACTTTCCATCAAACAATTCTTCTAATTCTTCTAAGAACATTTCAGCCTATTTTAGCAGGGAAAACTTAAAACAACGAGACTTGGGCCAGGTTTTCTTGGTACCTTTAACAGTAGCAGATAACAAGATAACAAATCATCTTGAAAAATCTCCATCAAAAATAAAGTTTTTTAAATTCTAATTCTAATCCCTCACAAATAATTTTATTTTTTATTATCATTTATGTTTGTTGTTGACTTGAGTTTCTTATAATTTTTATTATTTGTCAAATTACTTAAAATTTGGCTCAGTTCTACTGATAATGGTTCGGTACATTTGATAATATACAGGGCGGGCCAAAAAACAAGGAGACCTTTATTTTTGCCAGTAGAACAATAAATTTTCAACATCACTTTCTCAAATTTAGGAATATTATAGCTTATGAAATTTCTTAAAAAAAAACAAATTTGATAATTATAACTACAAGCGTTTAAGTTTAACAACTTGACAACTTTAATAACTTTACAAAGTTGCTAAACCAAAATGAACAATTGACATCAAAAAAATGAAAATTAGGACATTAGAAAAACTGTTCAATATGCAATCCGCCAACTCCTTGGATCCTTTTTAAGTGCTGTCGGAACTGACAGATTATCCCATTTATTTCTCCTTGAGGAAACCCATCCCAAGCATCGACTAAGGCTTTTTGCAGCGAATTTAAGTCAGTTATCTTTCTTTTGTAAACCTTTTGAGAAACGCTTTCCCAAATGCCATAATCAACCGGATTGAGATCTGGCCTGTTTGGTGGCCACATATTAGGTGGGATAAAGTCTGGCATGTTTTCACTTATAAAATTTAAAGTATCCTTTGCAGTATGAGCTCTAGTGCCATCTTGTTGAAAGATATAATAACCATTAGAAGCAAGATTATCCATTTCAGGTATCATTTTTGACAAAAGGTTATTCCTGTAATACTTCCCATTAATCTTCGCACCAGGATCAACAAAAAAAATTGTTGTTTCGCCTAACTGAGAAACTCCAACAGATACCATAACTCGTTTAGGAAATGTTGGCTTTGTTGTATACAATCTTTCATCAGGTATAGTGTTCTTACTGTCTGCAAGGCCATAAACACGATCGTTTTGTGCATTTTTCGTGTCGACGGTAAAGATTTTTCCGTCTGTAAAGAATGTTACCGCTATATTTATTTTAGTGATCTTCCTCAACAACCTTTTGGACCTTACTATTCTCTTCTGCTGATCGATGTTTGATAGCTTTTGTCCACGAATTTTTCGATAGGGTTTCAAATTCAGGTCGAGTTTAGAAATCCTTCGGATACTTGAACGACTGATGCCAGTTTGTCAAAAACAAAGTCAAAATTTTTTTTATACTGTATCCCTTATCCAAGCGATAATGTTTGACGATGATCTTGTCTACTATAGATAATGGCATTACAAAAATAAAAAAGTCAGTAAAAAAGTAGTAAAAGGATTGTAAAACGGTGTGGTATCAAATGAAATGTGTTTGCGAACTCGCAATTCTCTTCCTGCGCTTTCTTTACTCTTTCTTGATTGACGTTAATTCAAGGAGTACGACGCCGTCTGTCGTTTTTGATGATGGTGTTTTTGTTTATGTTATGTTCATGGCGACCAAAAAAGAATTTCAAGCAATGCAATGTCATCTTTTTCCAATTTTCAAGTTGTCTTGAAATGACCACCTCAAGAGGAAACAGCAAGAAATCGTTAGTGCATAATGCGCGTTCATTCTTTTTTATTGACATCGAAAGTGAGTGTTCATTTTCAAAAAAGAATTTTTTTTTCAAATTGCCATATCTTCTCAACCCCGTTAGATTTAAATATCATTTTTTGCAAGAAAGGAGAAAAATTCTTAAAGTTTTAATTGGTTTGAATTGCAAACGCAACCTCACAAGATTTACCAAGTTATGACGGTAAATGAAAGGTCTCCTTTTTTGGCCCACCCTGTATATTGGGTTTTTTATTACTGTATTAGCATTCAAAGCTCACATGGAGCTATTACGTATTTGCATGAAGTTTTCAGAAACAAAGAAAGGCTAAGGCTAGCTACTATCTGGAATGATTCGAGAAAAGATGTCATGGCAAATTTCAGAGTGAAAGCTATAAATATTTGTTACATTCATTTGGCATTCTTTTCACCATGTACCATTGTTAACTATTCATAACCACTTACCTAGGAGTCATCATTCGAAGCACCTTATTCTTTTTCTAAAATGTCTAATCCCCAAGAATTGCTACTCAATATTTTTGCTTTGCCTTTTTAGCAATTTGTATTTTTTTTTGGAAAAACAGTATCTTGGTTTGATATTACATTTTCTCTGATAGAAAAATGGTGCTTAAAGGGATTGCACACTCCTCGTCAATTAATAATAGTCTGTTTAAATTTCAATCTTTATTTTCATAGGAAACAGGTTGTTGATAGTTTCTTCCATGTCTCATTTAGATAAAGCATGGTTTGCGTTGATTCAAGAAAGGTATTTTCCTGTTATTGTAAAGAAGGACTGATTGAGAACTGCCCTCAATTTATTGTAAATTTTTAAACATCTGAAAAAACAGAATCAAAAAAAAAAGAAAAAGAAAAAAAAGAAAAGAAAAAAAAAAGATTAATAATAAGAATAATAATAATAACACACAGAAATAAAAAAATAATAATAAAGAAACAACGTAATTCTGAATTTAAGGGCCTGTGCTGGGTTTTTTCATTTTAATTAAATGTAAGAGGAAATAGGCTAAATACTTAGACTACAGTCATAAGATGAGACGCTTTTCTGTCAGTGTCAGAAGATAATTTTGGTCTCAATCTGTTTCGTATAGAACTCAGGGTGAAATATAATAGGATCAAATCGACATTATCAGGGACTAGTCGTTCTTTAAAATTTTAAATACAAGTACAATTTCAGCCAAGCCTCGTTTACAAATATTTTAAACAAGTGGACAAGAATTAGAATCATTTCGCTCATAAAATGAATGCTGTGTTATTTTCAAGAAAGAAACCAATCCATAATGGCTTCCGAAAACTTTTTTGTTTCAATGCAATGTGACCATAAAATGTACTGCATCCTATCCATTTAAATCCATAGGTCCTTTGAGAATCTGTAGTAGACAAAGCAGGCTTCCTAAGGATGCCATATAACTGAAAAAATGCCTCTCTAAAATGTCAGAATTTTCAAATGGGGAAAACCTTTTAAGAGATATGAAATAAGCCTTCCTATGGTAGCATAATGAATTACTTTTTGATTTGCTGGCAGTGTCTCTTGCCTATACAATTTACAGTAACATCTGCATGCCTTTACATGCATTTTTTAAAATAACATTTTTACCAATATATCCCATTATGATTAATATTGATTAATATATCCCAGTTTGGCTAATATTCTTCGAATGCTTCTTACATTTCATTGATGTTTGCTGTAATATTTGAGTGAGAAAAAGCATTTACCTTAAATGCAAAACTAAAACATCCTCTTTTTCATATCAAAAGATATGGCCTTGAATGGACTCATTAAGTTATCAAGTTACTAATAAACAAAGCAGGGGATGCCTCCCTGGGCCTTACTTAGTTTGTGTTAATTAATAATCTAGTATTATTTACAAGAATGTCTTATTGATAAAAACAAAAAATCCAGTAACACCTTTTAGTTTAATTGATACATTCATCTAAATTTCTATGCTTGCAATTCAATGTTTTCATTGAGAATGAATAAGAAATAAAATAAATATTTTGAGAATGTTTTTCGTCGTTACCGAAAAAAGTAAAATAAATCCTTATGATTGTCAAAGTTTCTACGAAGCTCAAGGACAGAAAAATTGAGGATTCATAGATTCACGTTTTTATTAAGAATTGAATATTTCAGTTTCATGCTCAGACAACAAAGTATCATTGCATGATGGGGCACTGGGTAAGAATCCTATAATATACATACATCTTGATTTTACCCGACCGAGCGAGCAATACAGAAATTATCGAAAATCCTGTAATGTGGTTAATTCCAATTGACGTCATAGCGGGAAATATTCTTCAGTATTGCCTGCTGCTAATAGCAACGTCAAAAATGTTGAATGTTGAAAATCAAATGTGATATCATTGCATTGTCAAAACTCTTTTTCGACTTGAACTGTTCCATGTTGTTGAAAAAAGAACTTTGCTTTATTTATCCTATTAAATTTTGTCTATTGAATTTCTGTTAAATGTGGTATCTAATCGGGTAATAATCCATATAATAACTGTTCATTTCGGGCAATACCTGCAAATATTGATCTCCGTTACGTGTTGGCATTTGCCATTGGTCAATATTTTCCACTATTGTCTTCATGAACAGTTATTATAGGATTAGTATTACATAGGTGCCTGAAAACACTTACTAAGCCTTTCAAACAAATGGTAAAGTATTCAGAACAGTTTAAATATCAATTTGAATGATGACACGCATATCAAACACTTTCAAAGATTATCAATTTTACCATTAACCAAACAAGTAAACTAAACAAAGAAAGGTCTTTATATGTTCCAAACTATTTTATTGTAAGCAGAGCTAGCAGAGCTTCGATGGCTTTCATTGGGTTTGGTGAAAAAGAACTTCCATTTGAAAAATAAATTGTAAGTATGTGCCAGGTTTGATTTGCTTATTTCCTATTAAAATGTGTATATTTTGGGAAGTACAAATATATTTTTTTACATACGCATTATTGTGTATAATATATACGTATAAGATACAATAGAACATTATCTATAAAGTTGAATTTAGAACATATATTTAATTCAAAACATGCTAAAATTAAATAATACTTCTTTACCTTGAAAATATGAGCGTATATTCCTATACAAGCAAGCCTATAAATTTACCATTCAAACGTTTTTTGTCTATACACTAAATCTTAAAGATACCCATTTTCCTGTTGGTTGATACACATATGCTTTCTTATAGTCTGAGAACCCATAACAAATTAGTTCAAAACATATCTTTACAAAAGGCTCAGTATGTAGTTAATGAAATTTTATTTATGGCTTGTTTTTTATGTCCTGCATTCACAAAAGTTGATTGAGTGGACTAGCACTTTCCATTTCCTGGGAGATTCAGTCATACTGCAAGATATTTTAGTCATAACATAGCCCTTTTGTCAGACAACTATAAAGTTTTATAACTAGTTTAATTTTTTTAGCAGTGTTTCAAAAATCTTAAATATTTCTTATAATGCAGAACATTTGAATGCATTTGTAAATTTTACACTCCAAAGCTACTAAAAGTTTTTTAAATACTCTTTTTCACATTATTAAACCATAAAGAAGTTTTGTAGTTTTTACTTTTTGAAATATATATATATATATCTTTTTTTTGCAAACATAATCTATTCTTTTCTCTTTCTCTTGTTCAATGACAACACAATATTTAATTTTCACATATTATTAATATCAGTGATGTAAGTGTTTATGCATACGTCTGATCAATCCAGTTCCGTGACTTTGCTGCTTAAATGTCTTATTTCAATTATCAGCTATAGCTTTTAATTTGCTGAGATTTTAGGTTACAGAGGTAAATTTCAGAGCATTTAAGAAAACCAACCCAATTTCCTCCACAAAACACAAAAAAAAAAACACGGAAAAAAATGGGATAAAGCAATTTTTTTGTATTTCATTTAAATTTTGTGGGGTAGAGATATGAGCAGTTTATTGTGGCTAGGGTCAGGCATGGAAAATTGGTATTTTTGCAAAAACGAAGCATCGTTACCGTCATTGCATAGATGTGGTAACGACGGAACATTTTTGCCACAATAGTATTTCTTTGTTTTAATCTGGTACGTATTTTCCTTGACAAAAATACGAGTTTAACTCTGTTTTTTTATTTAGCTACTGTACTGTTCTATAATGTTCTTTACTTGTAGTTAATGTTCTTAGAATCTTCATAATAACCTTCCATAACTTTTCTTCAGCCGCCACCATAGAACTTATATTCTTCTGATCGATATTCTTAAAATGGTTGTATTGTATAAATTTTCATGGAACTTACATCTTATGATCGATTTTCTGAAAATACTTACAATATCAAACTACAAATATCTTAAACCTTTCCACAGAATTTCTAAGAGCTACTAAAGGGAATCAAGTGCACACTTTGTGGGAAACAAAAATTTTCATAAAACTTGGAAAAATAACAAATACCCCCCAAAAAAGTTCCCAAAAATAAAAAATTAAAATGCCAAAGGTTTGAACAGTTCGCTAGTTCAATTGTACAAGTCACATATCATTCTTCTTCTTCACAGCCTTCGTTATAGCTTTCGTTATTGGTTGTGCTTTCAGACTCTTGCTCAAAATCGATGTCTGAATCATCCTCACTAACAGTGGGATACTTTTCTTCTGCTAGAAGACTGTTGATTTTGATCTTTGCTTTCTTTTGCGGTAGAAACAAACCTTCACTTTGTAGGACACCTTGCCCTGCTTGCCAATGTTGTAACACTATTCTTTCTTGAAATTATATATCTTTTTGACCACACATATTTGTTGACAGCTTTGTTGATCAATTTCTCTTCATAATTTGAATCTACATCTTTAAGAACTGGAAGATTGATAGGAATTATCAACAAATCATTGCTCTGCCAAGGTTAACACAGGAGGACGTAAGAATTCGACGAAATTGCGCCACACTCCATTTCTTGATGAAAAACTAATGGCCAGGATAATCTCAACGATGAACATAAAATTCAGGTAATATTCTTGATGTTGTTGGAAAACAATTTTCCAAAGTGACAATGAATGCATAAAATGGCAATATTTTATTTTGACAAGCTTTTGCTGAAATTCAAAGATCACTAATTGCAAATCACATTAATGAAAGGATAAGAGCTTCTGGAAATGATCAAATAACGTACTGATTTCATCTTTTCTGAACTTGTTGTTTTCGTTGGTTTACATGGCTTTGTAAATATCTGTGTTAAAAGATTTGAATCTTGTGGCAATGGAGCTGCTTATTTTTGAAATAGCTTTTAAGGTACAAAAAAGAGTTGCTAGATATTTATATTTCTTCAATTTCTCCAGGAACCCCTTCACCACAGCTAGTGTTGACTTACAGGCCTCTCTTCTACCAGCAATCAGGTTTTCGCATAACAAGCATAAGAGAACAAAATTAATTAATGATGCTTTAATGGCTTTGTATTTGTCATTTTGAAATTTTGTGCCATAACGTCTCACAAAAGAAACAGCAGTAATATTTAAATTCAAAGCAATTTGAATTAATATGGAACGTAATTTTCTACCATTTCCGAATAAGTGATAGACATTACGCAAAAAAATATTAACTTACACGCCATTCATGGCTAGCTCCAATGGGTGGTTAGCGCAGTCTATAATCAACAACTAATCACGGCTTTCGTTATTCATTTGAGTTCAAACTCCCATATTAACAGTAGCACTATCAGCACAAATAGAAATTAATAACTTATTAAGATTATTCACAGGAATTTCTAAACCAGTTTCCAGCAAATCTTCAATAAGTTTCTTCAATGCTTTAACGCCAGTACCATAATCATTCAGGTGTATGCATTTGATTTGATGTTCAGTGGGTTGCCCTCATATTACACACTTTGCATAAAGCAGATCTCTTTCCAAAAATGTTTTTCTTGCTTGTAAACCTTGAAAATAATGGCAATAAAATTGGAATTATGAAGGATTTGCTTTAAATCATCTCATATAATAATTGATAATCTCAATAAATTTGGAGCATGTTTTGCAGTTTGTTTTTCCTGTCATAAACTTCAAGCCATTGTTTTGTTCAAGCTGTAAGAATCATGGGAAATCAGTGAATGGTTTCTCATACACAGCTATATAGAGAGCAGTACAGAACAGTCTACAGTAATGTTCCTTAGTAGAAGTACTAATGCTGGATTGAATTGTTGGGTGTATTTTGTCCTTTGGCTTTTTCGATGATTTGCTTCTTGATGCATTATTTCCATCTCCTTGCTCTGTATTTTCAAAGGTTTTCTTCTGACACCATCAACAAAATTTAAAATTCCGTCACACATCTGCCCTTTGATGTTTTACGTTTATTTTTTAATTAGCTTCTTTTAAATGTTTTTTTTGTCACTTGTATACTTTTACCATCTTATATTAGTGAAAATTACTTTTTAAAAAAGAAAAAAACAATGAAGATAATTCGAGATTGTCATGACAATGTTTTTAAAATGTTTAAAAAATACATTACAGAGATGAAGAAGAACAGACATTTATAATTATTATGTGATTATTATTGAAAATTGTCCTTTAGAAACAAGAAATTGTTACAGTAATTATAACACCATGGAAACAAAGTGGTAACAAAACGATAGCTTCCACCAAATTTCCACTCCATATCCTTATCCTGATTACATGACAACTCCAAAACATTTTACTCATAATTTTGAGGAGCACTTTAAAAGGAAATCATTATTGCAAGAGGTATATCATTAATAAATATTTAAACTCAAAATAAAGCACTAAAAAATTCTTCCAACCAAAGAAGAATTCAGTTACCTTAGGCTACCCCCTACTTTTGATCACACAAACCCTATCATAGCCTTTTATACTTTGAAAAAGTCTTCAAATAAATATTCCCCAAAAAGATTTTCAAATTAGCAGCAATTCGTTGGTACCATTATTATTTCTAGTTATCTCTAAAATCTTTCAACAGAATGGAAGTGTGTATTGGATGGTAACTATAGCCTCAATAATTTCCAAGACATCTCAATCCTTGGCAAACAAAGAAGCCAGCTATGATGTTCACTATTATAAAATGAGACTTTTTCTTTAACTAAAACTATTACATTATTGTTTTTCTATTACTTAACCCTCTACTCCTCCTCTACTGGAAATGTGTTCCATTTTGTATGATGACATATAACTTCTCAAACTCAAAGATTCACACTCCAGATTCAAAGATACTCGAAGGATATACTCACTGACAATAGGTTTAAAAAATGTGTCTAAAAAATTTTGAAAAAAAAATGGTCAAGAACTAGATGTGAGAAATCAAATAACTTAACTATTATTAATTATTTCCTGAAAAGAAAAGAAAATACTTTGCATATTTTTCATCAACCTATTCATCCAATAATACTGGCCTCAACAAAAACCAACGAATTGAGCAGGGTTTTGATCATGTGTTTTGGTTACTACTAAGATTTTAGATGGCATTGTAATGTTTTTTTTGTCAAAAACTGTTTAAATTACAATGTACAACTTAATCGGACTTTGTCAAAAAATAAAAGAATGACCATAGATTTTCTCACCAAATATGTGCCTACAAATGTTTGTTTCAAGAAAGTAGAATCATCATTATTTATCAAAAAATGTCCCCCCGCATTTGTCTCCCCGCTGGAGCCAATTCAACAACGCCTCCCATATAGTTGGCTAAAGTAAATCAAACAATGTTACTAAAATCTGCAATGTAAACAGACACTAGTTCATCATTTCACCAATTATACTAATAACTCATTTTCCAGTTTAACGTTGTGAGAAATTAAAACTTGTTTCTAAACTAAACTGATTTCTTATTCTGGAAAAACTGAATTAGTTTTATTTCAATTAAGCCGGGCAGAGTCTTCAGATTCAATCATTTTCAACTTGATAGAGCTGGAGTTTCACGTCCTTTTACAAAAATCCATCTGGTAGTACTAGTTCTAAATATGGTTTCAAAACACTTTAATTTTAGTTAGTTTATGACTTTTTGATTTGGATAATATTTTATTTCTTGTAGTACACTTGCTTCGTTGATCCCTTTGTTTACTCAGAATGGCTAAGAACTCAGAATTATTTTACTCAAGTTATATTATTTCAATTATTGTTCAGTTCTAGAATTTTCATGGTTTATACAACTTCAGTGATGCTAGTTTTTGTTTTCTTTTATAAATTAAGAGTTGAAAATGTACGACGATCTTTCTAAAAAGTATCTAATTGAACAGCCAGTAGTGAATCCAACAGATTTCTTTTGTTTCAGATTTTCACTTCATGTGACTTATTTCTTTCATAAGTGTCAACATTCTATTTCCATAGCACACATGCTTTTTCAATGGACATGTTTCGTATAATCACTTTTAGTGTGGCAATCAAAAATGTCTGAACATGACTTTGAAATTAACTTTTACAGATCGAGAAAACTTTGAACATATTTTCTTGTCCGAGCAGTATACAGTATATGTGAATCAATAAAATTATGGAAATTGAGGGATTTTTCTTAAAAGAATTCAAGAGAAGCTCATTCATTTATCAACAAAAAAGAGACCACTCTATAGCTTAGAGACTTAGAGAAAAGAAGACTAGAAAAAAGTTTGAAAAGTTTCTTTTGTCTGGATATGGTATATATTTTATTTGTTTATTCTTTTATAAATAATAAATAATTTTTTTTATGGTATTCCCACATTATTCTGAGCTCAACGAAACCTACCACTTTCACTGCCAGTGTTTTGGGTTCACTGGGTAAACATCCCCTTGTTCTGATCCCACAAGAAAATGTGTTATATTTTCATGATAGAAATTGTTGTTAGTTTTATCTAGAAAAGCATGTGTCACAAAGAAATTAACTTGAGCATAACAAAAAAGATGCTTACAGTGACACCATTTCCAGGGTAGGAGGATATAGCAACATTTTAAAAAAAATTTCTTTAGTCTTTTTTTTTTCTGTCACAGTAGGTGCTGAAAAACCAGATTTGCCCCATTTTTTCATTCTTTCAATGACAAAAAAACAAAAAAAAACCCAAAGAAATCATCATTGAAAATCGACAGAGTTAACTTAGCACTTACTGATTTTTTCATAGGAAAAATAGCTACAGTTTTAACAAGCTGTATCTCATAAACTAAAGCCCTCCAGAGATTGGTTTTAGTCTCATTAGACAGGCCATTCAGTTTCCTTTAAGTGAGTTCTTAGTTAAACGTTTTCTACTATTAACTGTTTTCTATAAGGGGGGGGGGTTGCGTCTTAATAAAGTTAAACAGAAAATTAAAAAAACTTCCCTCTTTAACTTCAACTATATGGGTCATATAAGAATTCAGAAATATAGAAATGCAACCACTAAAACTGGTGTTGGTATTCAGCAACTACCGACATAAATACTGCCATCTTTTATTAGATACATGTTTGTGTCAATGCCAGCAAAAAAATTGCCAATCCGAAAACTATACTTCGAAATGGTGCAGTATAGCTCGGTGGTAGAGCAACCTTATCTTTTCTAATTTTATTATTAGTTTTATTCTATCTATTTTTGAGATTTTGAAAAAAAAAAAAAAATTCAACTTAAATTCATACAGTACTAAGTGATATGGGAGTGCAGGGTATTGTTAACTTAACGGATTGTTATAAAGATATAAGTTACATATGGTTATTTTAGATTATATTTATGCAATATTTTTAGATTCTATTTCCAGATTTTATTTAAAGTTTCCAACTATAAGCTACATTAGTAAATCATTACACAAATTTCAAATCAAGGAAACATGTCAGACTTGTTAAGTTTATTGGCGGGCCTGTGTAATTATTACATATAGTCCTGACGGGAAGCCTCAATTAAAACTAATTTTCCAACCCTGTTTGAGTGGGGTCTCAAGTAGCTGCATTATGCAGTTTTCTATGGCTGGCCCCTTGCCACCCTCATTTTCAGAATACTCCAGAATATTCTGAGGTTGGTTCTTGTGAGGGTTTATATTTTTTTAAACTCTTGAACATAAATGAAAAATCTAAAATAACAAAAAAATACCCAACAACACCTTTAATAATAATGCTAAAGATACCTGGGAAAAAAACAAAAAGCAATTTGGAAATCTGATAACTTCGATAGAGCATCAAATTTTGTATACCAAATTTAAGATTTCCATACATCAAACAATTTATGCTAGTTATACGATGCCCGTAGGACTTTTATAAATTAGAAAAGATAAAAAAATCTCAGCAATAGAAAAACTTACATTACCATAGGGAAGATTATTTCTGGAAAAGTTCACTGGAAAATCAGGCTAAATAAAATTATCAATAGGAATTATCAATAGGATCATTGGCAAAAGGTTTTTTATTCAGCCAGTGTGGTAGAAAGATAGCTTTCCAAAAGTATTTATAGTCTTGTACAGGGAGATGAGTAATTTTCCTAGTGGCTATTTTTCAGGGGTAAGTTTTTCGGGGGTAATTTTCTCTGGCACAATTTTCACCAAACCAATTGTGTAACCTACATAACATCACATTCCAATTAATTTTCTTCCAGGTAAATTTGGCAATTTTTTTTCATTCAAGGCAGATCAAAGGCATGGATTTTAGATGAGGGTTTTTCAGTTAAGGATCCCTTTAATCAGTTGTGCAACTTTGTAGATTTTTCTGGTAGCCTGGCTAGCTAACATCATTTTACTATAAAAAGCAATATTCTTATAAAAATGACTCTGATCCATATAACTGGTAATGTGTGTAGCAAATTAAGCAAGTATAGGAGTTTGATCTCTGATTGGTCTAAAACGACTTAAAATTGCATTAATTTGAGAAAATAGTGTTTATCTTGATTTGTTGACAGAGGATTGGCACTATCAACATAAATTTGATAAATTAGTTAGTTTGAGAAACACTTTGAGAAAAGTTAGGAAGTTGGTCTTTTTCGAAGAAGAATGAAAGTGGAGAAAAAGTTCTGTGATAAAAAAAACTTTTTGCCTACTTTTTTATTGATAAGGTAAAAATGATTTAGAAAAGGCAAAAGAAAATCCGAGGAAAAGAAAACTTTATAAACTACAAACTGATCTAATAAGGTAAACAAAAAACATGGAGATATAACTGACTGAGGCTTGGAAAAAAATTAGAGTTTTGTTTTTAAATCATTTTTCTAACCCTAAAAATGTCAGAAATACAATTATAATGGTATCTCGAGCATTACTTTCTGAAATATAAAATCATAAAAACTAGCATTTTTGAAGTCATAGTATGTATTTTAAATTCAAGCATATGAATGATGTTCTATCGTATCTTATGTGGGAGTGCACATCATGTTTTATACACAATAGAAACATGTGTATTCAAAAAAAAGGTATGTTTTTATAAAAGTATATTTTTGAAACATAAAGGAATTAGTTCTGACATGTACTTACTTATAACCAGAGTTTATTTCAAAATTTCTAGCTACTACTGTTTTCTGTTTTGCAGATTTTAGCATTTCTGAAAGGCATAGACTTATATAGAATACTAGACAGGACACATTGCATTTCGCCTGGTTACGAGATGCGTTACAAAATAGGCTACCATTTTTGTTAGTCTGTTTATGCAAAATCCTATTGTGACTTGGAGAGGCCCTTGCATTGCTCTTTGTTTTACTTTCATTTTTTTGGCAAGAAATTGCTGTTGATTGGTTAATTGGCGACGCAGACTAACAACAAACATGGCTGCCGGCGAGAAAAACCATAACACTTTTTTTGAGCCAAAGTCCGGTCTAGTATTCTATATAAGTCTATGCTTATAGGGTTTAGGAAATTTGATATTACAAAATAAAGGGCAATAAATACCATAATTGCTCAACATCACTCAAACATATCACCTTACTATGAACCTGCCTGAGAGAGGCTTTAGAAGCTTATTAACATAAAAACCAATTTTACCAACTATTCAGGCCTTCCTCTAACTCATTCCAAAAGTCTGACTTTAATATGTCTTAATTTGACATTTCCCCATGATTTATTACTTGAAAATTCGAAACAGCCTGATTTTATACTTCTTATTTTGATATTTCCCTTTTGCTTAGTACTTAAATACTCAAAACGGCTGACCTTTATGGTTCTTTTTTTGATATTTCCCCTTCGTATATGGCTTGAATATTCGAAATAGCCAACTTTTATGGTTCTTATTTTGATATTGTCCTTTTGCATATGACTTAAATATTCGAAACAACTGACTTTTATGGTTCGTAGTATGATATTTTCCCTTTACATATGACTTAAATATTTAAAATCCTCAACTTTTTACTTCTTATTTTGATATTTCCCTTTCGTATATGACTTAATATTCCAAACGGCAAATTTTTTTGGTTCAAATTTTGATATTTTTCCTTTGTTGATGACTTGAATATTCAAAACAGCTAACTTTAAATTTTGAGGAAACAGTTGTTTTTTATACTTTCAGTTTTAAATCTCAAGAGTAGATGATTCAAGAAGAATTAAATTTAACTTTGAGGTATTCTTTTTGGAACAGCTAAACCATATCAAAAAGTTCTGATATCATTACAACTACGAGGGTTAACTTAATCAGATACTGAAATATTTTCCTTTTGGTTCCACCTTGATTTTATTTGTGCTTAATTAAATATTTATTTATGCTTACATTAACATTTCTTTTTTTTGTCAACATTTTCATTTATTATCCTACCTTATCTGCTACAACTAGCGACATCTAGCGACATCTAGCTTGGGAAACAGTTTGACAAAGAAATGATTCTGTAAAGGAAGATTCATCGAGAACAGAGGTAAACTTTCATATTAAACTTTTTTGTTTAAATTCGCATAATGCTTCTCTTCATTGAGTTTATAACGCACATCGGTATGAATGTTGATATCGAGAGGGCTCAGCACAAAAAAATTCAAGACAAGAAGTTTGGTTTCTTGTTTTGGGTTCATGATATAATACATCTCCCAGTGCCAACAAATCCTTTGGTTTGCACTTTACATGGTTTATTTCCACTAGCTGCACGCAGTGTCGCACGATGCTGAAGCGTCGTATTGGCCTGCTCACGCAGTCCCAGCAAGAGATCACTGCGTGATCTCTTGCTGACAAATCAAAGATTTAAAATCTCTAATACATGAGTTCTAATACCTGAATAACTAATACCTCTAATACCTGAAAATCTAATACCTAAATCTCTAATACCTGATTATGTTTACTACGTTTGGTCTGGGAAGGGAAAGTATTGGTCTTCTTATCAAGCCAGAAAAAGGCGTGGAACGACGCTGAAGCGTCGAATTGGCCTGCTTACGCAGTCACAGATCGCTGCGCGATCCTATGTCCATATTTATGTTCTAAAATCTCTACGACATGTTTTAGATTATTGGTCTTGTTATCAAGTTTATTTATATTTTAAGTTACTGCACTTATAAAATCATAGATAGTTGTGATTTTAACATGATTAAATAAGAGATTCCCCTTCTAAAATAAGCATCACACGACGGTGAAGCCTCGTACAATCCTGTTAGGGCAGGTCAAGCAAAGGATTGCTATGCGATACCTTGCTGACAATGCACTATCTGTCTTTATTAAATAAAGATGATAAAGAAAGTCAAGGATTAGCAGTTGCCATAGCAACCAACTGCCCAAAATGGCCAAACATTCTTTAGGCCTATTCCGGGTATATGTGCGCCAAGCTTGGTTACTAAAGGCAAAGTACAGGTAAAATTATAAAAAATGTCAAAAATTGACCATTTAATGACGTCATAGTCCGTTGACATAGCAACCAACTGTAAAAATCGGTTTAAAAATTTTCAGAAGCATTTGGGTTTTATTTGTACCAAGTTTAGTTACTAAAGGCACAGTATACATAAAGCTATGAAAATTTTCGAAAATTGGGCTTTTAATGACGCCATGGGTCGTTGCTATAGCAGCCAGCCGTCAAAATTGGCCTAAAACGATCAGAACTATTTGGGGCATAGGTGTACCAAGTTTGGTTACTACAGGCAAAGTACATTTGAAGTTATGGAAATTTTTTCCCATTGCAATTATTCGCTGTTTTCTGGTATTGAGAGTTTCGTAAAAATTACGCCAGGAACATTGGAGTGGTTTCTCCCGAAAATTTTTTGACGTTTTCTGATTGGTTATTCTTTTAAAGAGTTTTAAGCCAATGAGAATCTTGTATTTTGCTTTCGTTTTCCAAATAAGGAAATCGCATGACCATATATAAATCTCACACTACGCAAATTATATATAGACTAGCTGCAAGCAGCCTCGCACGACGCTGAAGCGTCGTAATGGCCTGCTAACACAGTCCCAGGTCAGGTCACTGCGCGACCCTATACCTATATCAATGTTCCAAAATCTCTAAGACATGTTTTAGGTCTTGTTATCAAGTTTTGTTTATAAATGTTACTGTACTTATAAAGTCATATATCGCTACGGTGTTAAAATGATTAAACAATAGGCCATCCTTCAAAAAGAGCATCACATGACGCAGATCTCTGTGCGAGCCTATACCGATAGATCAAAGCTGTAAAATCTCAAACACATGTTTTAAAATAACTTTACTAAGTATGGTTGGCAAAAGTAAAGTATTGGTTTTGTTATCAAGTTTCTTAATAAAATAGTTACTGCACTTATAGCATAGATTGTTGCAATATGAACAGGTGAAAATAATCTAACCCTCTCTCAAAACGTAGCACGACGCTGAAGCCTCAAATTGGCCTGCTAACGCAGTCCAAGATCGCTACGCGATCCTATACCTATATCTATAGGTAAAGTTATAAAAAAAAATAAAAAATGGAGCTTTTATGACATAGGCCGTCGCCATAGCAACCAACCGTCACAATTGGCCTTAAAATATTCAGAAGCACTTGGGGTATATGTGTGCCAAGTTTGGTTACTAAAGGCAAAATAAAGATGAAGTTATAAAATTTTGCAAACTCACCTTTCAATGAAGTTATAGGTTGTTCCCACGGCAACCAACCGTAAAAATCGGCCTAAAAATCTTCAGAAGTATTTGGAGTATATGTGTACCAAGCTTCGTGAGTAAATAGAAAGTATAGTTGAAGTT
>JANSTP010281478.1:0-18788 GCA_025330745.1 Cladonema radiatum | reverse complement strand
AAAATAAACAAATCAAAAAATCACTTAGTAACTCCAATATTCAAGTTATTAAGCATGAGAAAGCTAGAGTCAACACATAGTTAACAACTGCTTCAAACTAGGATATCTCAAGTGGACAAAGTCTGAATGACAAAATACTAGATAAAGAAAAATAATTTCTAAATTTAAAACTGGAGTCATAACCACTCAAAAACTAAAATATTCAAACCACTTCTTATTTCATGCCCATGAATTTTTGCTATCTGGCGTAAATAATTCCTTGCTTAGGAAAACTCCCTGATATTGTCAAGTTATGTTGGTTATGAAAAAGGAATGCTATTAAAAAAAGTATATTACTTAAGTGAAGGTTTCATTCAAAAGTTAGAATTAAAAATTATGATTCTGACTCCTTGGTGACATAAAAATTCTTGTATCCTTTATAGGTAAATTTCCTATACTTAACAAAAAAAGACAACCTAAATTAATGCTCCCAAACATGAAGCTTTGTTGTGTTTTCACTTAGGAATACCTTTCATCACTGATCATAGATAAAGAACCCCCTTTTTAAAACCTGTCAACCAATAAATCAAAAAATAATAATCAAAATCAAAAATAAAACAAATTGAAAAACAAAATGAATCTTTAACATTTGAAACTATTTTTAATGTTTTTAAGGAAGCAAAAAAGCAAGAATATGAAGTTGGATATTGCTTATGTATACCTATAACCTAATTCGATGCAAAGGGAAAGTTAACAGCTTTTTGGGCGATAATTACGTGCTGGTATGGATAGTACTTTTAAGGGACAGAAAATAGAAAATAATTGAAGTAATTTTTCAAACATAAATTTGCAAACAGGTTTCAACTGAAGAATTCAGATAACTCCATCAAACAAACAGAGCTGCCTTAAAAAGCAACTTTTTCATAAATTTTCAACAAATCACAGCAAAGATAAGTTTCATTACTTTTATTGTCAATAATAAATGTTGGATTTATGTTAGATTGTTAAGGAAATGGGTCCACACTAATTGGGTTGTAACAAGGTTCCATCAAAACAAATGAGTAATAAACTTCACATTAAAGAAGAAAAAAGGAACAACAGATTTGACGTTATTTGGATGTGCAGTATTATAACACTGACACTTTATGTTTTTGAATGTCAAATCATAACACCTGTATTTATAAGATGGTTTTACTTTTTCACACGCTTCAGTTGTGGTTCATTACTACTTTCTTTTTCAACTATTTCACAAGTAATATGATGGAATCCATTAATAATGTAATTGAAACCATCTTTTAAGCTTGCCCCATGACCTAAGCCTATTTCTTTGTCTTTTTCAACTTTCCAGGGAAAGTCAGATAAATTAAAGACAAGGTCCCTATTATCATATGACCTTTTTATGGACAAACTCATCAAATATTGCTCAGATGATTCATTATCCAAATGATTATCTGGATGATCAAATATTCCCCTTAAACGATTCAAGTAGAAACCCAATTTAGCGTTACCACCGTCATCTACTTTGCATCTCATCCAAATTTGAAAGCACTATTTCTTATAATAAAATACAGGGCTGCGTTGGGCAACTCCTCTTTTGTGAAACACGGGACATTTCCATACCCATTTTGCATCTGATAACACTGATAAAGTTCTCAGATCATCTGGCCCTGTCACTGATGGGTTTTGATTTTGGAACGAAAATTTGTTGCATAATTGATTGAATTTATCTTTCAAATCTTTGTTAGTGTCTTCTACTTGTTGGATTTTAGTTCTCACTTCATTTACCTCATTTTTAATGAACTCTTTCATTTCTTTTATTTCAGTTGAAAATGCTTTCTCCATTTGGGCCAAATGAAGCTTGATATCCAGCATATTTCCATGAATAACATCGATTTCCTAAACAATAAATATTGCTGTTATAAAAGAACATTTTTTAAACTATATTATGACAATGCTTTGATTTTCAACTTTTACAAAGTTTTTATTTTACAGAACAAAAAAAATTAAGGGAAATACGTTGCAAATTCCCCCTCATAGCTTGCAGAGGGGTATGTACCCCCCCCTTTTGTTATATGCCCCCCTATTCAATTTTTTCTCATACCTCCCGACTTAAACGCCATTTTCAGAGACAGAATTAGCTTACTTTTTAGTTTTACATTAGCGCACTAGAGTTTTTTCCCTAACATTAAGGTGCAAAAAAGTGCTCATATTGTTAACAGTACACATAAAAGAAGCTATGAAGAGATATCAAAAACAGTATTATGATTTTTCTTTTCTCTATGAAAGATCAGTGCGATGAATATCTTTATTCCACCCTTTTCAAATCAAACCCCCGCTTTTCAATGATACCCCCCTTTTCTAGCAAAAAATTTCCTTCCCCCCTTTTGGCCCATTTTCGGAAGAGTTGTACCCCCTCCCCCTTTATGAAGGGGGGGGGGGGTTCAAGCTATGCCCCTTGAATTTTTTTCAACATTTTCTTTTTAAAAATTTCAATAAAAATAGCAAATTCAAGTATTGAAGTTGTTATGAAAATGTCTAGTGTAACTTTAATTTGCCTAATTTCTTTGTTACTTAACTCAGGTTTTGAGTATTTCTATAACATGCCAAAGCATAATTATAGCATCTTATTATAAATGCTTTATTTCAGCTAATTAGAAGGAAATAATACTTAATAAATCAACATCTACATTAGTCTTTGCCAGACATGAAGTGAGCATCTAGGTCCCTTTTCTATGGCTTACAGAGGGTTACATATATTGCCACCCACATTCCCGGAATATTGTAAGCTCAAAAGCAAACAACATTATTTCATGACATACTGTGAAAAATTTAAAATATTAAAAAGTAAATTACATGCAAAGTCCTGCATTAATGCCTGAAACTTTCGAAAATGTCACTAATGATTAGCCAGTGCAATATTTTTATTGTAGATACAGTCAAACCTGTCTAAGATGATCACCTTTGGGGACCAAAAGAGTGGTTGTCTTAATAAAGGTGTGTCCAATAGAAAATCGACAATTGAGAACTTCACAAAGTGGCCCTCTTAGACAGATGGCTGTCTTATACAGTGACAATCTTATACAGGTTTTACTGTATTCCTATTATATAGACAACATAGCAAACATGCAAAGGAATAAACTGACCTTTCCTCCAAATCTACAGTCTTTGGCATGATTCTAAATGAAAGTGTACAAAAAGTAATATTAGTAAAAAAAGGTATTTGACACACATTTCTCGCTTAAATTCTGGAATTTCGAAAAATAACGCATCTCATCTATATTTTTTTTTAAAAATAAACAAGCATGTCAGTCTATTCATTTTCTAGAAGTTAAGGAAAATATTTTCTAGAAAAAAATAAATCTGTCAATCAGAGGTGTTTATTCAAACACTTCAAGAAAAAAGGGAACAAATTAAAGAAAATGTTGCTAAAAAGTAAGCAAATATTTACCTCTGCTGTATTTAATTCACCAACCCAAACACAACCTTGTTGCTGATTTTGACATTTCACTTTCCAATTCCAAATTGTCCTTTCTGTACTTTTGTCTTTGAAAACCTACAAAGAGATCAATCAAACATCGAGTGGAGAAGGGGTAATTTTCTCAGAATATCTCCAAAACTTATAAAGATATTGCCATTGGACTCTCTCTCCCAGATTATCTGACAATATTTTAATAAAAAAGATTTTGTGTAGCTATGCCTACTTTGGCCATGGCAACACCCAAATTATTGTCTGGTAGGGCAAAATCAGATTTTTGGGCCTAAAACACTTGAAAATCCTGCTTACTTCAAAGTACTTGGATTTTATAGTAAAATAGTGAAAACCGCGTGAAAAATGTCTCTTCATTCACTTTCAGTTGTTACTCAAACTTTGACCTCAGAATCACCTATTTGCAACAACCTGTTAGTGAGGACACCAATAATGAAAATATGTAAGAAGCTAATGTTTGTACCACAGGATTCATAATAACTTGGTCTGTCAACATTCAAAGTGTCAATGCTTCATGATAAGTGGTTTCCAAGATATGGAAGGAGCCAGCATTGAGAGCCACAAAAAGGCCTTGCATGGGTAAAAGGTCTTGAATCGCAGATATAAATGTTGAAAACTTTGGTTTTCAAATAGCGATCTTATGGAATATAACATTTTTAAGAAAATATGAAGAAAAAAAGATGAAAAAATGAAATGAAAAAAAATATTTCATTATATTTTTCTAATACAAAAATTTATTATACTTGATTATATGGTGGAATGTTTTTTAAATAATATTTCAAATAATTCCAAAGCATGGCTCCATGTCCTGATTTTAATTAATCACAAACCTCTTTCAGCAAATCAATGAATTTAGATATGTATCAAAATGAATATTTATTACTAAGGTTCCTCATTAACTCGAAATGCTAAATACTACTCTATGATATTTTCCTCCATGAGGAAAACACAGATTTTAAATGCCAAAATTTGCAAATACAGAAACTACAACCCATTTCTTTGTTAGTTTGATTTTTCAAATAGTCTTGTCTTAAATTAAGTGACATTTCTAGTTCTGAGCAAAGATTTGAAAAACAAATTTTCATGAGGGCAACAATATACATTGAGTAAAAACAAACAAAAAAAGGGAATATACTTTTTCTTGTGAAAATTTTTGCCTGTCGATTGGGCATTGGCATTTCATCCCTAAAAAAAAGTTTTAAGGCTATCAAATTATATGAAACAATATGCAACTAAATTAAAGTTCCTAATAATATTCAACACTTAATTAGTAGTATTGTGAGAATCTTTCATACAAATTTAATTAAATAAATGAAGAAAATATATTTAAGTCAAATTACTGCATAAATTTGGCAAAATACAAAAAACAGGTGTCATTTCATTAGAAATAATCTATAAAGTGCAGGATAATCTAAAAAAAATACATGCCCATCATTAACATGATTTTTTATATCTTCAAAACATGATTCACAAAATCGATGTCCACATTCTTCTAGTTGTATAGGCTTCTTTAAAGCTAAATGACATACCACGCAAACAAAGTAATCAGGTAACTCTTGTAAAAATTCATAATCGAAACCACCTGATGCCATATTTTTCTATGAGCTAATGTAAGTGAACAATATTCATAAGAAACTAAAATTAAAAAGACAAAAAACATTCAGGAAAAATAAGAGTCAATTTTTGAGCTTTTAGTCAAGAGTTAGAAGGTATGATTTCAACATGAACTGATCTGGGTGTGACAAAACTGCATTTTTGGAAGAGATCTAATATTAATATAAAACACGTTAATTCAAAAATTAGAAAACTCTGCAATTCATTGCAAAAAATAATATTATTTAAATAGGAACCAGAAGTTTCAATGTTTTGGCAAACTTACAACTTACTTTGTCTGGTTGATATTCATATTCTAAGGCTACATAATTGTCAGTCTGAGACAGGCAGCCTCAGCTTATGGTGTGTGGCTGTACTCAATATTGCAAGGACATATGTTGATGTTACTAAATGCGTAGATCTTGAAATACTTAATATTCAGTCTGTTAGTTTTATCAATATGAAATTACGATCTTTGAAATACGCTGTTCCACAGCTGATCAGGACTTCTTATTTATTTACAAGTCGTAAATAAACACACCGGCATGGCATTTATGGAGAGAACATCAAACCTTTGGTATAACAATAACAGGGTGTTGGGGAAGAAAAACTAATAGACTGGCGCAGGTCTAAGGTTTTTTCCAGATGTTAATTTTAGACCAGTGGTCTTTTGAAGGATTGATTGGCATTGTTATAAAGATCATTTGCTGTTCATTCAGATAGTCATGAATAAACAAGCATAATGAAAAGACTTTAATCCAAAATATACACTAATAACAATGTAAATTTCCAGTCTGCATTTTGCTAATAATTCCAAAAATTTAATTCAGAGCCTGAGAACAAAAAAATGTTATTTTACCAAAATGTATATAAAACTTGAATCAAATTCCCACAAGTTACTAACATAGAACCATGTTGAATTCAAACTGAATATAAAACAACGTTTTCCAACAGACTACAGGTCAGTAAAATTAGTCTTAAAAAGATTAAATATTGAACGTTTCTACCATTTGAAAAAATATATACAAAAAAATGAAAACCACTTTTTATTTCCTCTAAAAATACGGGAAAAAAGGGTAAACATGTAGAAGTCCACAGAAAATAAATGAAAACAATTCTATGTAAAGTCTAATAGTATCTAATAGCAAAACCAAAGTTTTTTATATAACTATCGAATGTAATCACAACCTAACAAGATATACCAAACAAATAAGAAACTAGTTGCACTGACATATTCAAATAAACATTTTTGAATGTTTGTACACTGGTTTCAATTTCTCAATCCATTTCTGCAAGATGTTCCTTATTTCTTTCAATTTTCTCACAAGATATGTGATAAAAACCATTAATGATATAGTTAAAACCATCCTTGAAAGATATTCCTTGACCTAAACTCATCTTCTTTCCACATTCAATACTCCATGGTGTGTCAGATAGCGTCATCGTATCGAAATCTCCATAGCAGCTTTTTATTGACACCTTAAATGTGTATTGCTCGGGAAAACTATTTTCTAAATAATTTTCTGGATGGTCAAATATGCCCCTAGAACGACACATATATAAAAGTATGTTGTTTTCTTTGTAGTCATCTTTCTCGTACCTCATGTAAATCTGTAAGCACCATTTCTCAAAATAGAATGCAGGACTTAATTGGTTAATTCCTCTTTTGTGGAACACTGGACATTTCCATTCCCACTTTGAATCTGATATTAATGCCAATGTTCTGCGATCCCCTGGTCCTGTCACTGAAGGGTTTCTGTTTGTTAATACATCCAGTGTATTTTTCATTTATGCAAACTGGGAAGAAAATTCTTCATTTAATTCATTAACTGCATGCTTTAAAACTCCATTTGATTCTTTTAATTGTTTAATTTCAGAACAAAGGTCTTCTTGTAATCTTTCAATTCGTTTATTGGTATCCCTTATCTCTTTTTCAACATTGGTAATTTTTTCTTCGATTTGGGTCAAATGTCTTTTGACATCAAAAACAATTTCCTGACTGACAATATCCTCCTGAAAGAGAATATATACATGCTATATATTAAAAGCGCAGCATCATGAATCTTATATGGAAGTGACCGTGCCTTATTTGGAAAAATATATAAATTAAAAGATTCTAACTGGCTCAAAACACTTAAAGAGAAAAACCAATCAAAAATGATGACAAAAATTTGTTCCTGTGAAACCACTCCAATGCTATTCACTGGAAAAATTGGAAAAAAGCTGACGTTTTACATATGAATTTTTTCCTACAGAAAATAACAAATTGGACAAGAATATTATAAACAAGCAGGAAAGTGTAGTTTTCATAAAGGGATTCCATTTATGATTGCCTTTCCAAAATTGCAAAAATCAATTCTTACATATTCCATGTAATATAAATCAATATAAAAAGCTTACCTTTTTTCTGAAGTTACAGTTCTCATCATGGCTCTGAAATAAATGCATAATGTGTGTATTCAGTACAGGTTGGATAAAAAAGATTTTGTATAGGTGAAATTTCAAATCAAATCTACTGCTTTATATGCCTCGCATATTTAAAACGTCTTTCACAAAGATACCTCAAAAGGTTCTAATAAATAGCTGTTCTCTGTCAACGATCTAGCTACAATGAGTACCCAGTCAGCAAAAAGAGACATCTGTAAGAGTTTCCAATAAAAGGTTTTCAGTCCTTTGATTGCATATACATTAAACAGGTTTTTAAATTGTTAAATATTAAAGTATTGAAAATAAAAAAGGCAGACTACTTCAGAAGGGTACCTTCATTAAACATAAGAAAAACTTTTTTTGAGAGACAAACTGTCCAGTTTGACAGTGCTAATTAAACGCAGGAATGAAAAAAGGAAAGATTTCAAAACCATACTTCAAATTACAACTTATTTTCGCTGTATGAAGCTCACCAACCCAATCACAACCTTTTAGGTGATTTTGACATTTGACTTACCAATTCAAGATTTTTCTTTCTGTAGCTTTGTCTTTGAAGATCTATATTAAAAATTACTCAGTATCTCAGGCCCTGAAATAATTTTTTCACTCTCACCGGACATTATGTATGTTGTGAACCCGTTCTCCATTTTTTCTATGGAAACCTGAACTAGAAAATATGCCAGGTGTAGCATCTTTTTCTGCCAGACACACTACATTTTCTGTCTGACATTTTTCGATGTTGGACAGCAATTACAAGGCTTGTATCTTACAGAACCAAAAGGAACTGGTTACAAATTTTAGACCCTAATGATGATTTGAAAAAACATTGCCACAAGCATTTTTCTTTATTTCATAAAGAAGCATCAATGAACCCTATCAACTTTAAAGATTTAAAATTTTACCTGAGACTGGTTCAAAACGGAAGGGGGCCTAGGACTGGTAAGTATTAATTTAGTTAAATCTTACTAAACAAGTATATCTGTATTAGATTTAAGTTGCCAGAAAGTTTGAGTCTCTCGATACAGTGTCAAAGCAAAATTGCCTATGAATACCAGCCTTTTGGACTCCCTTACAGTAATTTATATAAGCACGTATTTAAACAAATACTCTCGTTTATAAAACATCATGAAATTTTTATGAAATCTTAATGAAAAATTGAAGTTGATTGTAAGTATTTTGGCTTAATTCATATTCCATTAACAAGTATTGTGTAATATTATTTGCTGAATTGCTCTTAACCCCTTAATAGTCGTTGATGGATATATCCATCACTTATTTTTAATGAATTTTGTCACTGCAAGATTATTCCGATGACCTGCGTTTCTCTTTCTATATTAGGATCTTACATAAGATTTTTGGAAAATAATTCTGGTACTGAGATTAGTTGTTGCAGATACTGTATATTAAAATTGTCCTGCAAAATATGACAAGAAAATGCTGAATAATGCTTTTTTTCTAAAAGAAATATGCATTTTTCTTAAAAAATGGGAGACAAATAAAGGAAAGTCTAATGCACAAAAGCGAACTGTTAAGGGGTTAAGGAAAGTTTTCAATACCTCATCATTCCTCATCATTCCTCATCACCATTCAAAGATTCCTCATCATTCCATGCTGAAATTATCATTGATGTTTAATCCAGTGTTGCTTTCAAACATTGCTTTGTCTGTTGCCAATGAATTTTATTGGGCCCTAAACAATTGGATGCCAATTAACTGGACACTTTGAGACAAGATTGGCACACAAAATGGTATTACTTAAAAAAGGTGGAAATCGATTGTTTCCACAGTAATGCAATATGAAATGCTTAAGAAAATGAAAAGAAAACAGTTTATTTTGACATTGACTATATGACACAACTAAGAGTGCAATTTTAAAATATTTGAAAAACAATTTTTCTTGACAGAGAATACTAGACAAAATTGTAATGACAAAGGACAAAACTTTGTAAGAGGCAAATTTCTAGAGTTTGCTAAACAGTATATTTTGTCTGTAAAATGCATCTCCATATTATATTGGTTAAAAGTCAAAACCTGGAATAATTCATTTTTATGAAGATTTAGTTGAATGGCAAAATACTCTCACAGAGGCAATAAATGCAGCACTTCTTTAAATCTCTTCTTTTTGACTGATCTTGTGTCCTATCTAGAAGGTGAACGTGAAAAACAGACGTCCCTGTCCTAGATCTAAATCAGGCTAATATTTCACACTGTTTAAAACAGAAAAAAATTTCTTGCCCTTTTTACCCGACAACTTGATTCTTGAATTTTTTTAAAAAGGCATCCATTGATAAATGACATAAAATGCCATGGATTGCTTCCCAGGCAAAGATACAGAAAATCAGCAAAACAACTTTATTCAAAATGGCTTTTACAAAAATCTCTGTACATTTCCCAAAGCAATTGTTTGCTGCTTCTAATAGGAAAACCTTTCACATGAAAGATCAACTTTTAACAGGAAGACTAGTGTCGTTTCATGCTTGAAACATCACCTGTTTAATTTCCTTTTTCAATGTTGAATTTTCAAGATAAAAATTGGAACCGAATTAAAACCTACTTTCTCGCCATTTTATTAAGAGCTCTCAAATAAGGCCTACTCATTTTCACATAATTTCACACCTTTAGCTCTAGCATTGGTACGAAAACCTTTTGATAAAAAAAAAATTTTTATTTAGATTATGACAAAAGGAACTGAAAAACAGAAAATTTTAAATCACCTTATCTTGAGAAAACATTTGTCTGTCAATGGGACATTGTATTTTGAACCTGAAATGACATAAAGAAAAAAACTATGAAATTTGCTAACATTATGCATAATAAAATGAGTACTTGATATTGCCTTAATTAGATTTATCTCCATGTATTAATTGGTGCTATGAAGCATTGCTGTTTTCCTTTTGATTCAGAAAAAAAAATCATGTTAATAAAGTCTGTAAGACTAAGTTACAGATATTTCACTCGAAATATCATACAACAATGATTACCTGATGGTAGAATGATTGTTAATATTATCAAAACATGATTCACAAAATTGATGTCCACACTCCTCTATCTGTTTTGGCTTCTTCAAAGCCAAATGACACACCACACAAATAAAATCGTCAGGTAACTCTGGTATAAAGTCATAATCAAATCCCCCTGACATGATTTATTAACTATGATAAATATTAAGAAATGTGTAAGAAGTAATATGGTAAGGTAAAAAAAGTGATCAGTGATAAAGAAATCCTGCAAAGTCTTCAAAATGTATCAGTTTGACATCAAAGTAAAAACTGGTCGTTTTTTGTAACAAAGAAATTTATCTACCAAATCTACTATTAATTTTCCTTGTAACCCTTATTCTGGAAGAGGCCTTGTTTTGAAAGATTTACTTTGAAAGAGAATTTTATTTGTTTAAAAATCTGCAGATTTAATTTCACACTATTAAATTGGCAATGTTTTTTACCCAGTTAGCCATAACAAACCCTAGATAGTTATAAGATTACCATGCTCAGGGTTAATTTTAATGCCAGATACCGTGCACAAAAAATTTGAACATAATGTTTCCTTTTCTGTGCTGCTAATTGTTCAATATATATATTTTTTTTCCAGTTGCTTTAACCAGGAATAAAAGCAATCATCAGAAATATGAAGAAACATTTAAACATGGAATATCAAAATATGATGCTACACTTTACTCTAAAAAACTTTATATAAACTTATAATTGTGCTAGGGTCTTAAGCTTTGTTGTTTAGCAAAGAAAGAAAATGTGTAACATTACAAATACGTCCAACTTCCATCATTGCTGCAACAATTTAACACAAAAAATCATACACTTCCCTTCGCTTTTGTAAAAGATCCCCTACATTTTGAAGAAGAAAAATTACATTCATGTTAATCTTCAAATTGAGAAAACCATTTGGAAAGCTCCCAGAAAACATTAAAAACAGTAATAACTGTCTTAAACTAGAAAAATTCCAGAAAGTTTAATCTCATTCTGGTAATTCTCATTTTAATTTTCTTCTAATTTGTTTACTTTTTGTTTACTTAAACAAAAAGCTTAGAATATAATGGGAGTCTCTAAACCTGCTTGAGCACCTCTGGAATAATGCAAACATTTGAATATTTAGTACTCTAAATAAATCTTATATGGAAATAAATCTTTCATGATTAAGTACATGAAAGAATGTAAGTAAATACAAATGTTAATGAAATTTGTTATAACAACTGCTATAAGTGAGAGTTCGAACTTTAAAAAATAATGTCTATATTAACAAGAATGTATCACTTTTTCATACGTTTTCTTAGTGGTTCATTACCATGTTCTATTTTAACTATCCAACATGTATGTAATATGATAAAATCCATTAATAATGTACTTGAAACCATCTTTGAAGTTCTTCCCATATCCTAAACTTTCTTTTTCTTTTTTTCTAATGTTCCAGGGTGTATTAACTAGACAAACACAAGTTCTTCACTCTCATGAGACCCTTTTATCGACAACCTAAATGCATATTCCCTGAAAAGTTATTGTCAAAATAATTATCTGGATGGTCAAAAATTCGTCTGAAACAACTTAAGTAAAATCCCAATTCAGTATCATTGCAGTCACCTTCTTGGTGTGCCATAGAAAGTCGAAAACACTATTTACCATAATAAAACACTGGACTACAGTAATTGCCTTCTCTTTCAGTAAAAACTGGGCATTTCCATGCCCATTTCAAAGCAGATAACATAGTCAATGTTCTGAGATCACCTGGACCTGTCACTGAAGGATTCTTTGTTTGGGAAGAAAAAACATTGTTTATTTGATTAATTGTCTCTTTTAAAAGTTTACTTAAGCCTTCTAATTGCTTCATTTGATTGCTTCACTTGATGACTTAGCAAGAAAAGAACTTTAAGAGTAGAGTATCAATGATTTATGCAATACAGTGGTTGCTTCTTTTCAACTCTTTTTCATCAGAAAAAATCTTTTGTTTGAATTTAAAAATATTTCCAAATTGTATTTGCATTTTTTCTTTCAATCATTTCATTGAAAGAAAAAATTCATTCAAAGAAAAATTTCATACAAATTTCATTCAAAGAAGAATTGAATGTGGAAAATAAATAAAAAAGCTATATTATTCTTTAATATGGATTTGCTTTCATTAATTATAGATGCAGCTGATTTGCATCTAAATAATTTTGTTTCCAGATATTTTTCCAAGCGATTATCTACCACATTGGAGCCTCTAGAAATTTTAATGAATTAATTGGAAATATCTTTTTCAATGAAAGATATACATATGCCCTTCAGGGAATTTACATTCACTCAAAGAGCAATAAAATGCATCAAGTGTGTTATCAAGTTTCTTCAGAGATTAAAGGCAACTCAAAAACAAAGCTCATTACGGGGATGAGAGTTATTAAGCAAATTTGAACGAATCAGAATTGCATGCGAAAAATCGTAAATACTTCCAAGGATAATATTTTATTAATATCGTAATGCGTCGAATGATCACCTCTGTCGAATAAAGGCCCCTAATAACAAGTGATATTTACAATAAATACTCTCCTTTAGTAGATGCTTCCCGTTGAATAAATCAGCCCAAAAACTTTATGAAAAAAATTTTATGAACTCCCTGGGTGTCTATTCGAAGCATTTTTGGTGTTTTTTACAAAAAATTTTATTAAACAGTTCCAGTGTGATGAAATTTGAAAAAATCCTCATGATACTCAAGGTTTGTCTACATTTCGGCGTCGAAAGACCACAATGTTTCAGAAAAGGAATGCCGCTACTTCTCCTTGACTATCGCCTTGAAATGTTCATGTTGTTTCGACTCATTGAGCCCAAGTTTCCTCATCGGCTGCAATGCATACAACGAACACAGCCACGATCTCTGGATTCTACAAATGCAAACAAAACAAGCTGTAAATTATTTAATTAACAAATTTACTTTCAGCACCCTAATGACAATGAAAAGTACTCTTTTCTATCACAGGTAAGTAGGTTCCTAAACCAGGGTTTATGTTACAGCTAAAACCTGGTTAAAACGATCAAAGTCAGGTATGGTCGTTTTAGACAGGTTTTCTATAAAACGACCACCTGTCTAAGACGACCACTTTTTCCTGGTCCCTTGAGTGGTCGTCTTATACAGGTTTGACTGTATATATTTTGCCTCCATAATTGTCATTCCGTTATTTAATGTTTAATTGTTCATGGGTGAACCAAACACAAAAATGCAACAGAATTGTCTAAGTACATATGGGAACTTTGGTCCATTGTTAGAGAAACATCAAGTTACAACCCTATAACAAAGTCATGCAATCTTTGCTTGAGCAAAAAATGTAGGATTTGTTAAAGAAAAGCAAATCTTACCAAATAAAAGATCAAAGTTGGTGACAAAATGTTGACATGAGAAAAAAATTTTATGCACTTCTTCCAAGTAACATTCACTGCAACAAGTATCAAAATATGATACTTAAAATAAGAAATATATGCAATAGTGCTATATGCTTAAGATTACTGCAAAAAGATTATGAACCAATACACGTTCTACCCATGAAAAAGGTGAAATATAATTCTCAACCAAATCATCAACGAGTATACCTTTTAAAGATGTAGTGATTTAAACAAGAAGTAAATATTGGCTTTAGCATTTTGCCAATTTATCCCTATTTGCTATGGACATTTTTAAGATATGCAATAAAAAATTATATACTTATACTGCAACTATTAATTTAATAAATATTGTCACATTTTGTCTTGTAAGGAATTGTTTAATCAAATAGTTTATTGCCAGGAAACTTATATAAGACTGCTCCACAAACATTTACAAGAAACAAGAAAATAATATTAAATGAAAAAATCTGGCATAAAAACAAAAGCTACAAAAGGTTTTCCACATTATCTAAGTGTCAATTGCCATAATACGAAAACGCATGCTATTTTAAAGTCCAAAAATTATTAGACATGTTTACCAAATCACTTTTTTGAACGTTTTCTACTTGGTTCATTACTACTTTCCTTTTTAATTATCTGACAGGTAATATGATAGAATCCACCGATAATATAATTGAAGCCATTTTTGAAGAATAACCCAGATCCTTCACTTTCTTTTTCTCCTTTTTCAATAGTCCAAGAGGTATCACATAAATCAATAGAACAATTTTTATCATCATGAGATCTTTTCATGGACAACATGAATGTGTATTCCTTAGGTATATTATCTTCTAAATAATTATCTGGATGATCAAATATTCCCCTTATGCGACTCAAGAAGAATCCCAATTTAGTCTCATTGCATCCGTCTTCTCGACATGCCATCCAAAGTTGAAAACACCATTTATGATGATAAAAGATTGGACTACAACAATCCATTCCTATTCCATTAAACACTGGGCATTTCCATTCCCATTTAGAATCTGATACCACAGATAACGTTCTAAGATCATCAGGTCCTGTCACTGATGGCTTTTGATTTATTGACCAAAAGTTATTTTTCAATTGATTCATAGAGTCTTTAATCTGTTTTATTTCAGAGGAAAAATCTTTTCTTAATTCATCAATTTGAGTTTTCATATCTTTTCTTAGATCATCAAATTGGTTTTTAACATCGTTTATCTCAGTTGAAATTGTCTTTTCCATTTGGGTGAAACGCTCAAGAATTTTTTCTTGAATACCATTGGGTTCCTGAAGAAATAATCATTGCTAGTATATTATAAAAAAAAAATTAATTAAATAAATAAGTAAAGAATCTACCCTTTGAACCCCCATACTACTATTTGAATATTAGCTCCCCTGCTGTCATTGATAAAGTCTAACTTTTCCCAGAGTTTTTCTAAAACTTCATTAGAGACACTTTTCAATAGAATTTAAACAGTTCAACAGCATTATAATTTTTTAAATAGTATTGATGATTGCAATAAATGACCAAAAAACCTGATTTTTTATAACATGTATCAGATCACCTCTGAAATGTAGCTGTAATTTTTAGCACCACCCCCCATCTTGTAAAATCGTCATTTTTGGCATATTATGTTGAATAAATGATAACACCATTCTTGAAGTGATGACACCATCAAAAAGTTGGTAATGTAATTTTGTAAATTTATGATTGCTCTATAACTGTGCAAAGATTAATTACTTAAGAATAACTTGTTATTGAGAAACAGATTGGGGCAGAATCGGCCATCTTTCATGCCAATCTCAGTCAAAAATACTGCATGATAAATAGGGTTAAAAATTTGACAAATATCTACAACAGTCAGAAATAGAAATCAAATGCTAAATTATGCATTAATGCCTGAAATATCCTGAAATGAAATCCACAAGCGGACCATGCAATAACACTATTATATTAGATACAGCATAGCAAATATACAGTGAAAGAATCTTACTATTTCCAATAAGACATAGCAAAGATGTAGTGAAAGCGTACCTTTTCTCTGAAACTACAATCTTTAGTATGATTCTAAGATAAAGTACAGACTATTATTTAAACATCTTTGTCGCACATGTTGTAAAACATTTCTTATTCTACTGCATTTTGAACCTTTCTATTTACAAAATCTCTCAAAAATTTTAAGAGGTGATAAGAAAAAAAATCCGAAACTTGAAGCGCACCCTAAGTTAATAGGAGAAAAAAAGCATCAAATTAAATTGATGACTCTTTCAAATTTTGTGTGTCATTTGGGGTAGAAGAATATTTGAAAACATTGTTTTAAGAATTTCAAGAACTTTAAGAACTTTCTTTAACACCCTGTTCCAACTATTAGAATCGAATTGCTAGCCAAAAAAAAAATATATAAAAACACAGTAAATATTTTAGCTCACTTATGCAACTTGAAACAAACAAAAGTATGAAATTTGACTTTGAGCACGCCAACAAGGTGATGTGACTTGTTTTCTGTTGATGTTAACAAATAAATCATTTGGTGATCTATAACTGATCACATTTTTCATCATAAAGCTTACCTCCACCGTATTTAATTCACCAATCCAATCACAACCTTTTTGATGATTTGGACATTTCACTTTCCAATTTAAAATTATTCTTTCTGTTCCTTTGTCTTTGAAAACCTAGAAAAATATCTCAAAGGTTGATCCAGTTGGATTAATTAAGTATTCAATAATTTTTAAAGAATATTATTATATTTCAAAATCAGAACATAGGTATTGTTCCTCCTCAAGGTAAAGCTCTTACACCCATCGCAAGTTTGAAATTTGATTTGCTATCAAAAAAACTTGAACCCTTAAAAGAGAGGTAAAATAATTGTCCAAATTGAAAAAAGAGTCTAGATAAATAAATTTTTATGTATGTCTATTCCAGTTGTTTTTGTTTTGGAATGGTTTTCTTAAAATCACGTTCAAAATACTATTAAATCATGGTTTGACTTAACTCTCAAATTACTCAGAAACAATTCCCTACCAGCGAATACAACATACAGAATGTGTCAAAATGGATATTTATTCTTATGCTTCCTTTATTGTAACATACTAGAATATATAAAGTATTATGTTCTACAAATTTTTCTAATTTTTTTTGAATTACTGAATACAGAAACAAATGCTTTTTTTATTTGCTTATGTTTGTAAAAAGCTTTGAATAAAATTATATTTACAAATAAGATTAAGCACAAAAAGAAAAAAATTCCATATTATGTATTAGCATTGTAATGGAAATTGAAGAAATCAAACAAATTGAAAACATACTTTTTTATAAGAAAACAATTGCCTGTCAATCGGACATTGCATTTCATCTCTAAAATTAAATTAAAAGACTATTGACTTTTAGGGAACAATATGCCATTTAATGTACTGAATTAATACTAATGTTAAATTTAAAAATCCATTAATGGTGAAAGTTCTCATAAAAATACTCCAAAAAAAACATAAACATACCCATCAGTAACATGATTTTTCATGTCTTCAAAACACGATTCACAAAACCTATGGCCACAGGCCTCTATTTGTATTGGTTGCTTCAATGCCAGATGACATACAACACAAATAAAATCATCTAGTAGTTCTGGTACAAAATCATTATCATATCCACATGGTGCCATAACTTTTTATGTGCTAAAAGAAGATTTGTAGAAACTTCAAAATTAAAAAACAAAGTCAGAGGCTAATTCAAAGATTCACAATTGCTACAATTCATTCAAAAAATGCCAAACACCGCATCTCAATCCAGCTTTTTGATCTCAAGATGTTTGAGTCTAAAGATTTGTTATTTAGGGAATTTCCCTAAAAAGGTGAAAAATTTATGATGTCATCAAGTGTATAGAAAAAATACCCTAATCTTGAATGTCAAATATCTCAGGTTATCAGGCCATATTATGAATAAAAGAGGCCAGCGCTATATATTGCGCTAGCAAAACATGTTTTTTCAATCTTGGCTGCGCGATTTTTTTTCTCGTTTTTCTTGCGTAAAATCAAACGGACTGTCTATAAGTCAAATAAAACCTTGCAATATCTTTGTTCCATACTGATAAAAAAAATCACTTATCATCATATAAACAGATGTGAAAATTTAGTCCTTTTTGTAACTCGTCTGTAAATTAATCTTAGGTCTGTAAATTAATCTTAGCAACCATGTCTAGACACAAAATTATTTCTATCTGTTTGTTTGAATTAGACATATTTCGCAAATTTGATCAATTTAAAAAAGAAACAAAAAAATTAAATTTCCCTTCAAAATCAAATAATTGTCTGTATTTCATTATTAAAATATGCCATAATGATATTTATATGATAAGTAGTAATATTATTTCTATTTATTACTTGTCTGTATTTGTATTTCAGCTTTAAGAATCAACGGCAAGGTATCAGGATTTATCTAGCACTCATTTCTTGATTATTTGCTTCGTTTATGAGTATAAAAATTGAAACGGCAAGGTTATCACAACTTTTATAACTTTCATTTCTTGATTATTTGCTTCGTTTACAACTAATTCAAATGGCTAGGTCATCGAACCCTCGAGCTACATTTGTTGCAGAATGACTGAAATCATTCTTTTCTTCTAAAACTATTACACTTCTTACAGCTAGTAATATAATATTTAAAAAAATTTGGCAAAGAAATCTTTCTTGTTGGTGGATAAAAAATAAAAATAAAAGTAGTTTCATAAATACTCAAAACATATTTACAAAATATAACTTGACACTTATCATTCAACTAATGTTTCTTTACAACAAAACATTCTTTTTCTCTTGTTAGAATTTTCAGCGTTCTTTTGGGGTTTCCTTATTACAATTTTCCTCTGAATTTTCATTCATTTTTTAATCTAGTTTATATAATGATGATATGATGACGCAAACAAAGTGAGTAGTTTTTATACTTTC
>JANSTP010281367.1:0-18794 GCA_025330745.1 Cladonema radiatum | reverse complement strand
TTTATCAATCAAGAGGCTATATTACTGGAGAAATTTCAAAAATAACCCATGCTTGTTTTTTTTTGACACACCCTATATATTTAAGAAATAATTTAAGAAAGAAATGACAATTTTGACAATGACAATTTGGCCATCATTTTAAAGTCTTGAAATATCCAAATGCTTTAATTATTTTGTCTTTTCGAAACTGCAAGTTATATGGAATTTTTATTTGTATTTCAATATTCTTTATTCTTCATTTCAATTATTTCAGAATTTTTTATTTGTATTTCAATATTTGTATTAAAATATGTTGAATCACTAATCACTTTACAATTAAAATCTATGGCGTAGTTTATACGGCCGATTTTTTTGCCGAGTCTAACTCAAACATTTAAGTGCGGCAAATTTGCGATACTTAAATAATTTCTGGTTTATACACGAAATAAAAGTCGAACTTAATAATGGCAAGTGTCTAAATAGGCACTTTTTGCGCTGATAGCAATAGATTTTAGTGTTTTGGGTACGTGAAAAATTATAAAACTCTTTCAAAGATCGGCTGTATAAACAGGTGCCGCACTTTTGCCGAACTTACGTAAAAAGTCCGGCAAAACCTGACTGACTTAAATGTTAAGGTCGACTTCAATAAAATATTGTGTTTATACAGCCGCACTTTTGTCGAACTTAAATCATTGTTGTAATTCTTTGAGTTAAGCACCGCATAAAATTGGCCGTATAAACTATGCCTATGGTAGATATGTTATAAAGAATAATTGCTTAATTAATTTGATATATTGGGATGATTAATGTCATTTTTTAGAATTTTTCATCGTAAAGAAAAAATTATTTTATTATAGTTGACGCCATTAGAAAATCATCATGATTTTTGTGAAGATTGATTATACAATTTACAAAATATTGCAATAAAAAGTTGCACTGACTATGTTCTTTAGAAACCACATAAACGGCGAAAAATAGCCACATAATTTACAAAGGAATGAATTCGAATGAATGAAGAAATTTATCATTTGAAAGCATCTTCAAAAAAAATTCTTTGTTACATATAGAGATTTAAAAGATATAATTTTAAGGTTCTTAAGCTTGCTTAGTTGATTGATTGCTTCTCACACAATACTAAACCAGCAGTAAAAAACAAAACTAAAAACAATAGATTTTGCAAGCTCAAGGTTTTAAGGGAAAAAATGTACACCAGAGCTTAAAATCAAACATTTTACTTCTATGGCTGTAGATCTGCATCCATGTTAAGCATATCACTTAACCACAAAATCTAATTAACTTCATAAAATTACGATTGGCTAGGTCAATACTAGATAGGCTATTTAGGCTATCGAAAATTAACTATATATCTTTCTCAGCAGTTCATTGCAAACAACATTTGGAGGAATTGTACGCAAGGAAAGTTGAAAACTGCTGGAGCGAGGAACATTGAGTAGGTAATTTTGGCAGGAGACCTAATCGCTCTTGATATATATTTAATTCATACTTTCGTTTTAAAGCCGCACTTGAAGTCTAGTGTGGAATCCGCATTTTGGCTACAAACAGGCCTTGTCAGGAAAAAAAGCCATGTGCTGCAAATCACTCATGCTGGTTGGTTTGGCTGGTGCTATTGCATGTGCTATTCTATCAAACCTTTTTATATGTATATATTTTATGCAAGTGCTAAAAAAAGCTCAAAATTAATCTGCATGTGTGTGCGCATGTGCACGTTCAATCGCACATGTCTTCTAACATGGCCTGTACAATGAATATTTACTTTTCAATTTATACGTTGGCCCCAAGTATTTATAGCCATAGCTAACTAAAAATATATCAACAAACTAAAATCTCTGACATTTGGTATGACCAACGTTGCTACCCTACTCCAGTTTTTCCATACATCTCCAAGGATAAAAATTACGAATAACTTTTTGTTCAGTCTAGAAATTAAATGTCTTGTAGATTTATGTCCTTGTAAGTGAGAAATAGTCGAAAATTCCTTGGTAAATCGTAGCTAGCTAGCTATTTTCTTAAATTTTTGCCTCATTGATATTTCGAAACTCTGTTCATCCTGAGTTGACACAGACGAATCTCCATGAATATACACTGAATGAACTGATTAATGAAATAAAACAACCCAACTTCTTCAACACACTACTGCACAAAATCCTCCTTACTAATAAACATTTTCTGTGTTAAATGGCTGACTGGCTACCTAGCATTTTCATCAGCTAGCTAGCTAGTTCTGGCCCAATATTTCTGCAACAAAATTGTGCTGCTAACTTGGCTTTGTTTTAATTTCATGCAATAGTATACAGTATTAATAAATGAAAAACAAAAGTAAACCTACTTAAACCTTGGACAGAAAATGAAATGAAGTAGGAATTCCCTTGATAATAATAAAAAAAGTGACGATTTTAGGAGATAAACTTTCCCCGGCTACTGACTTCGCTATATCAAACTTCAAAGACTGCCACCAGGCCGAATTCAGCCTGGTAGATGCTAAATCTCTAATGGAGCAAATTATGTTATTTACTAGTCCATTCTCATGATTTTCTCCCGTACGGCAAATATGCAATGCTTTTGGTCAGCGGTTTCCTAATTCCCTATTTGTCAAGAATGGACTAGAAGCTAGTCCTCCTGTTAGGCAGAAAGTAAGACCAAAATTATTTTGTCTTCTCATCTCAAATTGATGACGCCATCATTCCAAAATGACGGTGTCATCAATTCATTTTAGTCAGGAGAAAAAACAGACATAAATCCTTAAAAATTTCAAATAGTAAGAGTTTTTAATGTAAAACGCTTTTTATACGCAGTTTTCACCAAATTGCTACATTACTCTCAAAAACATAAGCTCAAACTTAGATTTTTCAATTTTTTTCATCAAAAACTGGTCCAAAGTAGGCCAGTATATCGAATAACTTGGGACACAGTTAATTTTTCTACTAGCCACATTATTAGGAGAACTATAACTGGAAATCAACAGAGAGAGGGCAGAATATGCCGCAGAATAGTCTTAAGAAGATAAATAAAATCTTTAAAACAAGAGATTAAATAGGAAAGCTTTAAAGGGTTTGAGAAATAGAAAATGCTGAAGGTTTTGGCTTACACTATCGTCAAATGTTAGCTCCCAGTTTCTATAGTTATAAAGAACAAACAAAAAAACAAATAAATAAGCAAGCTACAATTTCATAAAATTAAGATTTTTAAATAAATAACAAAAGTATTAAAAGGCAAACAATATACAACGTTAATTTAGATTTCTTTGGACTGTTTCTCTCACCATTTCCTGATTGACTTGACTTGCTACTTTCACAGTCCTTCCCGTAAAAACCTGCTTTACATTTACATTGGTATCTATTTCCCTCATACACATTGTGACACGCTCCATTATTGTGACATATATTTGATAAACACATATCTTTGAATTGGCATTCTTCTCCAAAGTATCCTTGTGTACAATTGCACTTGAAATTGGTATCAGAAATAGCAATGCAGGTACCCATATTTTTGCATGGCTCTACTGAACAAACTGTGCAATTTGAAAGATTCGTCTTAACGTACTTATTTATCGTAATTTGTCTATCTTGACAATTACCATTAATATTTTCTAAAAGTATTTTATCCCTGAATAACGCGTCATACAAGTGACATTGGCAATTTAAATTATTGCCAAAAAGAGGCAAACTTTTCGAAACCAATCCCCTGAAAGTTGACTTTGTTAAATTAGATATCTTATTATTCGATAAATCTAGTACTTCTAATTTCAGATTTTCAAAAGCGTTATCAGCAACTTCTCTAATAGTGTTATTCTGTAAGAGTAAATATTTCAGTGAGCTCATGTTAGAAAAGACATCTGAGTGTACTTTTTCGATAAGGTTAAACTCCAATGTTAATACGCTTATTGTATGAAGATCTTTAAAGGCATGGTGTTCGATGTTGTTTATTTTGTTAGAATCGATAAACAATCTTGTTAAGTTTAATAGGCCTTTAAATGATTCTGGGTTGATAGTGCTAATACGATTTCCTGTAAGAAATAATGTCTCCAGTGTTGAAAGATGGAAGAATACATTGGATGGTAAATTCAGTATTTTGTTTTGACATAAATCTAAATAAATTAAGTTTTCGTATCCTTGAAGATCCGCTTTCTTAATCGACTTGATTACGTTATCACGCAAAGTTAATACTTCCAGCCATGGTAACGCTTTTGGTATGCGTTCAATTTTGTTGAATCCGAGATCAATATGTTTAAGATTTTTAAGATGTTGAAAGTACTTTGTATCAAACATTGTTATATTACTTGATTGAAAAGATAACTTTTTTGTAGCTGCAGGTGTTGCAGCAGCAATATCTTTCAGGTCTTCGATCCCAATATTTTTACGGTCACATGAAACCCAATCGTCTTCGCAAGTGCATTTGGTGATTGGACAGCAAACGGTCACGTGCATAATAACAAATATAATAACATTTTGAAATTTATATTTGAGATATTCCAAATCAAAGATCCGTATTGGCTAAAAAGAACCTTCAGCTTATGCCAAAATTGGAAATAAATGAAACAAGACAAAAAAACATAATTAACGGTTTGTTTAGCGACTCAAATATGTTATTACTGTATGTTTTCCATTTCAGACAATGAAGACAATCTCATTTTTAATTGAAAACATTAACTTGAAAAGATTAACAGAATAGAAACGGGTATGTTTAGATATTCAATATGTTTATCTCCAGTTGTTTACAGCTGTTAATATGCAGTCAAAAATAAATAACTTTTAATCAGAGAGATAATGCAGAAGCCATTGAGGCCTTAAATAAGATAACAAGTTCAGACAGAATCTCATATTTAATCGCTTTTTCATGGAGACTATAATTATTATCATAAAGAAATGACAGCAAGACAAACAACAAAAGATTTAACATCTCACTAATGAGTCTTCCGACAAAGACTCTCGTAAAATAGCTAATCAAATTTTTTTTTACATTGTAAAATAAGTGTTCTGCAAAACAAATCATGTTTTAAAAAACTGTTAGTGTAAAGCTTTACTCCATTTTTTCCTCTTTTTCCATTTCCCTCTGTTTAGTCTCTTTGAAATGCCTTCATGACATATTTTTTACAGGAAACTAATTTATCAGAACCTTTTATTCAGACCTCCCATCAATTAAAAACTAAAAGCTTTGGAAGGAAAAAAACGTTTTAGCATAAAAACTTTTTTGGAGACGTCCATCATATGAATTCTTTGATATTATCGATAGAGGATAAACAAGACGCTGACAGGGAAAATAACTGAAACAATTAAGCAAATTGACTAACCAGAGATTTCATTGTTTCATGATGTTATACATGTAAAATAGTTTCCAAAATCGATCTGATACATTTTTCTAAGGTCCTTGTTGCCTAAATACTGATGACGCCATAATGTCGGTAAAGGAAAAACTTTTTTGATCAAAGAATGATATTTAAATACCAGTCGATTCAGAATTTTATGCTGATTGTTATTTAGTAAAAGACATGGGGTTGAAAAAGTCTATGTAAAAAGCTACATAGCCTCAAAATTCTGATTATGACGTCACGATCTACAGTCAAGAAAAAGTTAAAATTCTCCAATTTCAATGTTTTAAGAAAGATTAGATGAAGAAGATTCGTATATTCATATAATTACACTAATAAACCCTTTTGGTTGCTGCTCTTCTCATAAAAAAAAAATGAAATTTGTAGAATGAAGTTTGCTAAAAGAAAATTAGAGCCAACAAGAAAAAAAAACAGGTAAATGTTACATATTTACGAAAATTAGCTTTAATCTGTTGTTTTCCTCGGTAATATCTCCTTAGCTCAAATTAGTTCAAGTTGCCATTTTTTCCCAATACTCAATTTTATAGGGGTGAAAATCAAGTTGAGATTTTCGTATTGGCCCTCAATCTCTAGGCGTGAATTGGGGCTCACATTTTAACTGAAAAGTCTGCCAACGCAATATATAATTGCTATAATTCACTCAATGTAAAATATCTTCCTACCCAGTCTGTTTTAAAGTCAGAAACTTTTGCGTCCAGTAATTTTCGCATATTGCTCCATTCGCGAAATTTTTCACATTTTGCGTGAATTTATTTTCGCGGATAAGGCAGATTCAAATATTTTACGGAAATTTATTTTCGCGTATTGGTAAAGTTTTTCACCATTTTCTGTTTGAAACTTTACTATCCTAAGAAAATTACTTTTCTATTTGGACTATTCAGCTTTTATTATTATAATTAAAATATTGTGCGAGGATATGTTGTATTATATGGTTACTTCTAAATCCAAACTGTGTTTTGGTACAAGAAGAGAAGAGAAAGGGAGGGAGAGGGGGGGAGAGCCCTGCTCTTTTTTCGAACTTTCCTTTTCAATACTTTAGAGTAGCAACTGGTGCCTTATAGCTAGCTACATAACCTACCAACATAGTCTGTCCACAACACTCTGTCTTGACCCACCAAACACAAGTAGCTACCTAGCCACCTAGCTCTACAAAATTTGGACACTTGCATTTGAAACAAAATAAAAGACCTGTTTACATAAAAATAGTTTACAAAATACCAAATATTTTTAAACAATCAAGAACTAGCTAGCTAAATCATCTTTGATAGTCTGACTAAATACAAAATGTTCTTTGCTTCTACTTAAAATAATTATCTCCATGTTTTATCTCCAACACTTTTGTTTTGTTTTTCCGTTGTCTGCGCAACTCGGGGAAACATTTTCCCCCAATTTTCAAATTTCGCGCTCGTTGACGAGGCTCTTGATAAAGGTCGCCTTGGTAAAACCCCTCTGCGTTTTATACTTTTTTTGACAAAAACTGCATGTGAAAACAGCTCTGCTGAGATCAGGAACACTCTCATGAGCTTGCGAAATTGTTGACGATACATCTTGATCACTTGAAAATACATCTTCATCAATTAATGACAGAATTAAGTCAAGATTATCTCGAGACAAAAAATCTTCAGTTGCTTTCGCCATGTTGATTATGAAATCTATGACCTTATTGTACGGCCACCCCCTTTCTCTCAATATAACGATCCGACGGCCGTATCTTTCCAGTCTATGTAATTTCGCATGTCTATGGTTTTTTGGATTGCTCATAGTGTGCAATCAAATGTTTTCCCAAGTTGACAGCAACAATCCGTGCTGAAACGTTTGGCAACGGTATATAATCTGAGGCGTCTTTCACAATGCAGCTCTAGAATGTCCTGGTAATTCGTTTTTGAGAGATGGCGGAACGATTCACTGCACTTTTCAAAAAGTTTTGTTAACATTGAGCTATTACTTTCATATTTAAATTCCTGATTTCCTGTCTAGCTGCTGGGCTATAACACAAGTTGTTCTCCAAGTCGGATTTTCTTTCTATTTTCAATAGTAGGACGATTTTCTTCTGCAGCACGGATTTTGACAATATGTCGTTGAAAGCCAGCACTAGTTTTGAAGGTTTTGGTGCACTTCACACATTTTTCAACAATCACTTAAACAGTATGCAAAATCAATAAAAACAAGTCCTGGATTGAGTCCTTTTGACAAATGCAAGTACTTAATTAAGAAAAGTTAGCTACCTCATTCTCACTGATATCTTTTTCTATTTCTAAAATGAGCTCTTCGGCTTCTAGTATATCAGACACAATGAGAACACTGAAGTTTTTTTCTGAAATAATATTGTGATTTTCTGCAGCTGTTGCCATTTGCCAAATAAATTTTTGCACTCCGATTGATCACGTGACCAAAATAAATGAAAATTCAAGTTCTTGGAAATCAAGCCTTAAAACTAAAGCGGATTTCCAGACCAGGGTATACTTCTATTGACTATGTTCAAGGTGAAGCTTCTTACTTTTCATTTATTTTTGTATTTATAATTGCAAAATATAACCGAACATTATAGATAGAAACCTTCGCATATGTTAATATCTATGGTCAATGAATGTTAACGTAAGGACGACAGGATATATTAAATGAAATAAGTAACAGAATTTTTTCTCGATTATACTAACTGTACTTTTAGACGCAAACAATAACGAACATACATAAACACTTTATTTTAAAGAGCAAGCATTAAATTAAACTTTAAATTAATTATGTCAAAAGCTTTAAGCGTTGAAATAATTGGAGAATTTTGATAGCATTTCAATAACCAGAAGAACTTTGAGTTAACCAAAACTATCAATCACTTAAAGCACTTAAGCACTTCACTTGACCATTTTAAGCCCTGGAGTACCTTTTGATCACTTACTAAGTATAAGTAGTTAGGTGCTTAAGCATTTTAAAAACTTAAATCACCTAAGCATTTGAAAGCACTTTGGTAAATAAAATATTTAAACATATTGGTGGTTAAAACCTTGAGCATTTAGAGCATTTACTTTAAAAGACTCAAAATATATCAAAATTATTGTCTGAGCTGAATTAAACATCCAAATGGCAGAAGAAATTTGAATGCGAATAATTACTACCTACATTATCGATAGCACCTAATTCAACTTTTATATATCAATGCAAGTGATATATCAAATATCAATAAATGTTAGTGTTCTGAGAATCAAAAAAGTTGCCTATTTGTAATATTTCATATTTCGTTGAAGAGAGACGTACACATATATGAATAGTTTTGAAGCGCAAAATAAAGTTGTCAGCAACATCTCGAATTTTATTACATAAAGAGTAACACTGTCTTAAAAATTGTGCCTAAGTTTATGTTCATTTAATGACTGACATCCTTCTTCTTACGTATTTCTCGTTAAATTTTCCGATTTGGAGGTCAGTACTGGTTGCTAAAACATAGAACGGTTGCTTGCAAAAAGGGGCAAAAGAAATTTTTCAAAGAAAAGTGTCAATATTTCTTCAAAAAGTTGAAACTATAGACATATTTTTGTCGATAAAAAGCTGCTGAAAAAATTGTTATGGTTATTTAATAAAAATTAATTTTTTGAGTGGATCTTTATTCTAGTCCTGGCTCTAACTGGAATTCCATAGGAATATTTGTGTATAGTGATGAGATCGTTTTTTCCTGTTTATTTATACTATTTCCAGTCAGACAAATTTTGGTAGACACTTTGACACAGTAGAAATAGTTGTTACTGTGCAATTTTCTGTTATACAGTAAAATCATGATTTCTCACAGTGGGTAGTCCTACTAAAGTGGAGTAATTTGCTAAAAGCATGAAACTTGACAGTTTTGTTATAATAAGAAATTAAATGTTTTAAGCTTCAGACCCACCTCAGGAAAATGGGTCTGGGTGTGTATTTTCAGGACCAGAATGATTGGTAATAAAAGAAATATATTTTTATGGAAATCAAAAAAAATTGGCACAAATCAACAGATCATAAGATTTACAGGAAAGCAAATGTATGAACTTATGACTGAAAATATTTGACTCTCAAGATATTAGGTGCTTCCATTTTCTCAAAAACAGGGGGTAGTGTCCGAAGAAAAAACAACAAAACACGTCATAGTTTTTTTAAAATCATACGCTTTGGTTTTAGAAAATCTTTAATTATTTCGTTTTAGTGAAATTGGAAAAAAAATCATGAAAATATTCATGAGTAATGATTTTTTCTATCAGAAAAGCTCCATAGATTCTACTTGGGACAAGTTAATTTTTGCTTGCAGGAACTTGCTTTAGAAAGCTAATAGGACAAGTTCACTTCTTAAAACACTTTCTGAAGACCCTTGCAATGTTAACCGAACTTTAGATATGAATTTTGAACTTTGGTAGCTTTTATGTAAACAATGTTAACAACTGTTAGCAAATGAAACTTTTATTGTTACTCTTAAGAGTATTCACATCGTAAGCAATAATAGGTTATTGGTAATTACATAGGTCTACTTTTGTGTGAATATTCCTTCACACCATTGACGCGTATTCTTTGGAAGTGTTCGAAATGAAACCAATTTTAGAATTGTCGAGACCCCTATATTTGAGCCAAAAAATGGCCCACATTGGCTTTTTTTCCGAGAAAGATTTTTTTCGTAGTATATCAATTTATTACAAGTTTTATGCTGATGAAGAATCATATCAGAAACATAATTTGAATTTTCAGGTTTTATAACCTAAAAACTGGAAACTTTTATGCCCACAAAAATAGCAAAAAAGCGGGACGTTGACTTCTAATACAAAAGTCAATTCATTCAGAATCAGAAACGTATCTTTAAATTTTGTTCCTATCGACTTACTAGTCAGAAAAAAGACAAGAATGATTTTGTAAATATTAATTTTATATGTATCAGTTGATTTTAATTTTCATGGGTAATTTAATATCGCACTAGAAACATATGTTCAATGAATTTCTCTTAAAATTTAAGAGCGTTAAGACTCGTATTCAGCCTAAATGGAAAATCAGCCTGAAGAAATCTTCAATTCCCTATCTTGTGCCATTTCCATTTTTCTCCTGTTTTTTTGAAAACCCCATCAGTTATCCCTCATATAAAGAAAAGTTTCAAAACATGTTTCTTATAATGCAGTCCTCTGTCATACATTCCATGTCTCAACAAGCTACAGAGATTATGAAACACAATTAATTATGCATGCTACCTTCTGATATCCTTCTGATATCCTTCCTCCAACAGCTTCTTAACATTTGATCCTTTCTCATACACTTTTTCATACACTATTATACATTATACACTATTATACACTATACATATTCATACATAATTTCCCAACATAAACGCCCTCTCTATTATCTTCTCCCCTCATTTTTGAACAGTGAATATATATCATAGCTAAATATTAATATTAACATCCCTTTCATTTTTAATATAAATAACCCCGTTGTTATCCTTCGTAAATGAACAAAGTTTTTTATAGTTCAGCTTGCTGGTATTCCTCCAGTTTTAAACTGGTGGTATAAATTGTAATTATTTATAAATCTGCTTTCTGGTATCCCTGTTTTTTATGTTATCATTGTCCTTATTACAAGCCCTGATTCATAATAAGGTTCCTAAAGTTTCTTATACACCCCCTCCCTTGCCATGTGTTATCCTTCTCGGTTTTCAACATAAAAACTTAAGCACATAGTTTCTCTATTTTTCAGTGGCAAATGCAAATCAGACTACCCAATTGAAATAAAAATAAATTTTTTTTATCTGTTCTTTCACCATATCATTATTTTCCTATATGTTACAACATATATTCTCAAGAAATAATACTCTTTACCATTTAATTTAGTAACAGTCGGCAATAATAAAAAATACAAGGTATATACAATGTCCCCTGTAGCTATACCAAGGGGCTGGGGGTCGTGCCATTGGTAGAATGTGTGCATATTTTGAAAAGAAAGAGGAATGTAGGGAAAAGTATAAATTTATAAACATTAAACAGTTGTGAGCCAATTCGGAAATGAAGACTTTTTGTATAAAAAAGAAGTAAAGCTTCCCAGAGGTTACTCTTAGTCTCATTGGAAAGCCTGTTAGTCTCATTCCTTCAAGTGAGGAAGTGAGGTGCTAAACAGGGGCCTTGTGCCCTTTATCATGGATGACATTCTTGGAATAATCCGAGATTGAGCTTCTTTTGACAAACTTTCTTTGACATTTAAGAATGGATCTCAAATTCTGACTTGTAAAGCCCTTTCGTATAACTTATTTTCTACGTACTGTTCAAAGAAAGCCTTTTTAAGAAACATTTTTGATAGTTTTTTGGAAAAATTGTGAAAAAACGTTGCTGTTCTGAACCTTAGCTAAAACATTTCTCTGTGCAAGATTGAGGTGCAAAATGATACGATGATCAAAGAGTCTTTATTCCAGCCTGGAATTTACAAGACACGTATTTACTGCTCTTAAAATTTTCGCGTAAAGTGTGGATAGCATTCTGAGAATAACTAGATATCAAAATTTCTGTAGCCAATTACACTGAACACTTCAATTTTATAAAAATTATTTCCAAAGTTATTACTGAAATTGAACTTTGAGAGCTGAATATTATTGAAATTTTCATTGTCATTTACATAAAATCATACTTCTTTTAGAAGCCCTTCACCATTCTTCACCATCTAAAAGAGCTCAAAACAGTCGTTATAGAGCATCAGAAATCAGAAAATCCTTCCGTGACAAAACTATAGTGGCGACACTGATATCCACTCCCCCACCAGATGAAATCTCGTATCTACAAGCACTGACAAATGCATATTTTTGAAAAAATATTTAAGCAACTATATTCCTGAACATAAGCATTTTCAGACAGAGGTTTTTACATTTTTTTAGTCTATTTTTCATAAGTTTTCAAGTGATATATGAATTTTTAGTTTTGAAGAAAAATTTTCTTCACCCTACTGAAACCCATTCTGGTCCGTAAAGTACACACTGAACCCAGGGCCGGATTTAACCATTTTTGGGCCCTGGGCCTGACTTTTATCATTGGCCCCCTTTTTACTAAAGGAATTTATGTCTCATAGTAAAATGTACCTTAATATATGGGATATGTGTTTTTGTTGGTGCGGATAACAGGAGGCAGTCTCAGTTGTCCTACATAAACCGTTTAAGGTAATTTCTGGTTCAAGATAAACAAATAAATTTCATATTAAAACAGCTTTGTACATAAAAAAATTGAGTAAAGTTGCAAAACCTGATTGGTATAAAAATATGTTTGTAAGTTTTATGGATTAATGTGACACCTCTTTCACACGTGAGATGTAAAAAAGTCACACAAAGTTTGCAAGCAGCACTGGATAAAATTATGCGTATGGCCTAAGGTAACTATTATGCTATCTTGCATTAATGCCCTTTCGACGACAAATCGACGACAAAAGCCTTGATTAATTTGATAATCTTCTCTTTTCAGAGTTTGAAATTAAAGTTAGTAATGGCTTGAAACATAGAAAGTTATCAACTTGTTTTTGGTCTAAATGAGATATAGCAAAAACAGTCCACTCCACATATATATCTAGTCAAGCATTTTACTTTATGAAATCCCCTTGATCCACATTATCCTTATTTCAATAAGATATGGTAAACACTGTCGTTTCAAAGGAATGTTGCTGTTGAGTTTAGTGTCGGACAATCAAAGTTTCAGTTTCCCACTTGAGAAATCTACAGCTCATGGATATTTCGTTTTGAATATAAAATAGTCAGATAGAGACTAGAGTGGTACAACCTTTGTGCCATTGCAAATAGTGCTACTGACTAAAGTGATGATATGTCGATTTGTAGATATATAGAATTAGAGATCTAGACCGGCCGCAACAATAATACCTCCACAAAAAGCAATCGAAATAGTGGCCAGGAAAAGTAAAAACAAACACGTTTGGTCTAGTATACAACAAACAAATGACTCCTCCAGCTCAGGGAGCAAGCTTAACAAAATCAAACGGAAACAAGATACACATAGCATTTTATCTTATGATGTTTTAAGATTCTGCTTTGTTTTGTCTTTAATATGTTTTGCTTCCCTGCCCTCTGTTGAAACCAAAGATAAGACGCATGTATCCTATCGAAATCAGAAATGTTTTAATATTTTACATTTCAGTTACTTTACCTTTTCTCCTTTTAAGAAAATTAAAATTGTAAAACAAAAAACAAAATTGTTTAAACATTTATGGGGTCCTATGCCCCTGGCCCAATGGGCCCGTACCTAAATCCGGCGCTAACTTTGAGATGGATCTCATGTTGAAATTGTATAATAAAAGTAAGTATTGTGCTAAATTTAATGCTTTAAGAAAAATTGAAAAATTATTAGCAATATTTTGTACCAAATTTACTACACTAAAAAATCAAGGAGGTTTGATAATGTAGTAAATTGGTCCAAAATATTGCTAAGTGATCAAACCGACACCTCATATGCCTATTTTTTAAAACTGTTTTACAGTCCCGTCCTTTGAAGTTTATTTGAAATAATCTAACAGGCTAATGTGACTAATTTCAAAGTCAATGGAACCTAGGTAAAATGTATAAATAAATTTTATTGTATTTACTCAGCATAAGAGAATTTTGGCATAGTACATTTAAAATGCTACTGAAAGCTATTTCTACTTTGCCAAAATGTCTACCAAAGTTTTTCTGAATAAAAACATGATGAATAAAAAGAAAAAGTCAATTCGGTCTCAATACTCAAAAATTTCTACGTAATTTAGCTCAGAGTCCAGACACAAGAGTGCCTTCAGTTTAAATCATTCTTTGTCGCTACCACACGCTTTACCCGTTATAAATTTATTTGCAGATTATAGTTTTGTCTTTCTTTTGTTGCACTTTTAGCTTATGGATTCCAACTTTAGAAGGAACTTCGGTTTTCTAAATTTTTAGATTTTATAATAGTTTTCACCTTTGTTTTCCTATTCATTTCCTATATTAATATTTTTGATGAATTCTAAAGTACAGATGAGGAGAGAATCTTTTTTTCCCATGGTATTTGTAAAATCAGCATTCGCTCTTTTTATCTTGATACTACTTAAGCAGTCAGAATACTTTTATTTATCCGAAGATAAATACTATAGACAACTTAAAATTACGTATGTTTTAAGAATCATAAGTTTCATTTTATGAAGATAAACACAGGTCTTTATCTTTAAGACACCCCTGATTCAGTGGCTCGGTGAAACCCTGAACAATGGCTGCCCGGTGTATATTTGACACCAATTTTGGAAGCCCGGTAATTTATTATTATTATTTTTTTTTTTTTTTGAAAAAATGCTTGGGCCAGTCAAAAATTGTAAATTTTAGGTAGCCCGGCTAAAATAATCTTAAAGAATTAACCTTTCCCACCCGAAAAATATTCCTGATTTTGCCTGGCTGGGTTATTCTAAATAATGGACGCGCTGGAAGTTTTCCTAGTTTTCGGCAGCTTGGTCAACGTTTTTAAAATTTCGACAGCCCGGCGAGTTTTAGGCACGTCACCAGGCCACTGACATAAGGGTGTTTTAAGTCGTGTTACCGGCAAGTCGTCTTCATTGGATAGTTAGGTCTTTAGAAACGTAAAAGAAGAATAGAGTAATCTAGGATCTTAAAAAATCAAATTTCGTCTTCATGACTACTTAGCAGGTGGTTTAGCATGTTTAAGCAATCATTTTGATTGCTTAACGGAATCGTTACGGTACGTAGTCGGCATGATTTTTTTCTATTTATCTGTTTTTTTCCTGTATTTTTTGTGACACTTTAAGTTATCTGACTACTTAAGTAGTCTCAAGATAAAAAGGGCTATTCATATATTCCTTTGATAGCAAGACATACGAAAGACATAGCGTTTCCCTCATCTTGGAGGATGATGTCTTTTTCTCAGGAACGAAAAAAAAGCCTTATAATTTTTATAAATTTGAACATTTTTAAATTCTTCCAAATTCCATATTGTAATAATTTATGTTTTCTTTTTCCGGTTTTTATTACTTAGCCAGTTAGTATGGAACTCATTTTTAGCTGTCTTTAACTACACCAATGAAATATATATGATAACGTAAGAAGATGCATCAAATATAAAATACTTAGGCTTTGTTAACCCCATTCAAATCTGGGAGACTTATTCAGCCCCCTTTACTGAATTTTTGTTATAGTTTTCTTGCTGTCAAAGGCAAATCAATGATTTTTGCTGGTGGCTTTTCCTGGAACCCTATTGGAGGCATTTTGGTAACAAAAATATTTTTAATATCATCAGCTTTCAAACACATGCTGGACCAAAACTGAACGTCAAAAATTTCTAAAAATTCATTTTGCGCGTGATTTTTAAACAAACCGTGACATGTGTTAAACTAGATGAAAAATACAGAAACTTGGTGAAAACCGCAGGTTAAAAGCATTTTTCATTCAAAACGAATTTGCATTCAATCATTCTGACCCGATATTGGACACTAACTGTAAAGAATTGATGACGTCACAATTAGTTTTTGTCTCATTTCGTTCCCATTTTCATATCAGTTAAAGTATGCTCTGTATACAATTTACTTGAAAAACAATTAAAATTTCTGGGGGAGAGTACTGAACTAGCCGCCCCCGGTCCAGGCAAGTACTTTTATACCCAGAAATGAAGACATAAATATTAGCACTCAACTTTAACACATAAATATTATTTCACTCTTTTTTATATCAAATTATTTTACATCTTCTATTCACATGTTAAGATTAGGAAACTCGATGCTCAGAAATGAAGGTTTGCCATTCAGTTGCTTTAGTAGCTTTACGTCTATAAATGAGCTATATTTTCGATTGAAAATTTCTTCTTTTTCCACGTTTCTTTTCGTTTATTCGCTTGAAAAAATCTTGACCGGAGGTTTTCATGATAAATGAGGTGAAACCTTTTCTAGACACAAAACATAGGGTTAAGTTACATAAGCATTATTCTTTAGTTTTAAGTTTCCAAACTATTACAGTATTGCGCTAACATATCACGTTTTGAAAAACCGTTTTAGCGTGATTATGAAATATAAAAAAATTTAAACCAATCAGTCTTCAAAACAAAATATTAATATTTAATATTTCAAGTTTTGAATCCAAATCAGTCTTGAATGTATAAACATTGATTTTCGTAAATGAATACAACTGTAAAACATCATTTGGTCAGCTATATTTGACATTTGAATTACTGAATTATGAAATAAATGTTTTTTGAGTTTCTCAACAAGACACAACTTTATATTATCAAGTATTGACGAAAGATTTGTTTGAAAACTCGAGTATGTATCTTTCTTATTAGGGATAACGTGGTTGGTTTTTAACAGCAATTTTTTTGCAGTAGATATATTTTGTCAGTTACATATTTAGATACACTATTTTTAAGTTTTTGTATTTTCATAAATCTGGGAATAAAAATGGGGGGGAAATGTTTAATTTAAAAACTCGCATCTTCTTCAATTTGATAAAAATCACTTTAATCGGATTAATTTACGAGACTAATTTTCGCCATTTCACGATTTTTTACATTTTCACGAAAAAAAATGTATCGCGAAAACACGAAAAATCGTCAGATCGCAAAAATTAAACCATGTGAAATTTTTCAAAGAATTAGGTCACGAAAATAAATTCAGTTGTGTTTTTTCCTTCATTTCGCAAGTTTCTTTCTTTTTTTAATTTTTTTTTCTTAGGGCACTTTCTCTGTTCTTTTCGTTCATACTCTCTAAAACAGATAAAAAGTTCCTTTTTCTGAGGAATAGTTAATTCAAGAGTCATTTCATTTGATTCATAACCATTTCTATCGCGAAAATAAATTCTCATCATATTTTTTCGACCAATTATTCGCAAAAGTTAATGAACAGGACGAAATAAAATACAAATTTGTCAGAATATTTCACGACTTACCACGCGAACTTTTTCGAAGTGTCTACTACTTGCGAAAGTAAATCCAAAAAAGTCTGTGGAAGTTGAAATTCGCCAAAATTAATCTCGCGGAAGTTAATCCTATTAAAGTATGGATCTAATCTTTCGATATTTTTGTATACAGTTGAAATCAAGTCATTTAAATTACCAAGGCTATTCAAATATTGTTGTTCTGTTCTGATGCTGATTTGAATTATATAGGAGTTTGAATTCAAACATATCGAATTCTAACTGTGAATAGACTGCAAATTAAATTTAGCAGTTTAATTCTAATATCGGGTTTATTTTTCTTCAGCTTTGTTTACTTGACAATGGTATTATTAAGACAAATTTTAATTTTTACAATAACAGTGATAAAAAGCCATGCAAAACTAAGTTAATTTTATTTCATTGTTTTTTTTAACAGGTGATAGCTACAATGTACACAATAACAATTACATTTGTTAATTTACTAGCAATCTTATTACCTATCGCTATGGCACAGGTCTTTGTCAAGAAATATGGCCTAACATTACAGCAACATCACACAGGAACATCATCTGCGGGAGCTAGCGAAAAGGCTTGCATTGGATTATGTTTAGCAACACCAAAATGCTTAGCTTTTGATCTCTCAGGTACCCAGTGTAGATTTTTTGATGAAATAGCTGAATCTCCTGTACAAAATATGGATTACACATTATTCATTTTGTCTGAGGAGGTGAAAAAATTAAATCTATCTTTGATGGATCCATTCCCTGCTACCCAAAACACATGTGAACTGAAAATGGATTTTAGGGATGGTTGTGGCTTTTACAAGAAAAGCAACACAATTGAGTATTACAAAGAACCCAGCGATTGTGAAAAAAGCAAAAATGTCCTCGCATTTTATGGAGAAACACTGATTCTTGAAGACAAAGATGCAAAAGATATAAAATACTTTTGCTTTGAAGAAGTTAAGAAAGGAGGGACAAAAAATGAAAGAAAACTTAAAGAGCTAAAAGACTGGAGCAAAGAACTGAGTGACATTCCGGAGAATTGCGATAAATTTTACCTAAAAAGGTATAACGGAAAGAAATTGATAGAATACCAAAAGCTTCCCAATTTGTGCCTGAAACTTGACGGTGATTTTGTGCATAAATGTCCTGAGTTAGAAAAATATGAAGCAAAATGTGTCGACAAGGAAAACAAAGGCATATGTACATGTTGAAAATAAAAATTATAAATACAAATTATGGGAACCATGAATTTTAATAAAAGTGTGAAGATTCAGAATGTATAAAGTTTGATATTCAGTTGATTGTGTTTGCGTTGATTTTGCATGGTATAAAGTGAAATCAAAAACCAAGAGTTGAAAATCAAAATCAAAATCAGTTGATGGTATTGGGTTATTTGAAGTATAGTTTCTCTTGAAAAGATCGAAAGTAATTTATTTATTTTTTTCGATCGTTGCTTATTCAAATCGGGATGCAGTGTGCGCTCGATAAGTGGAACCCCGAATAAGTGGAACTTTCGTTAACTGGAACCTATTTTCTCAATCCCTTGGACTTGATTTCCTTGAATTTTCCATCGGATAAGTGGAACTTTCGATAAGTGGAACTG
>JANSTP010281257.1:0-18818 GCA_025330745.1 Cladonema radiatum | reverse complement strand
TATAATGCTAGACATTATAATTTTGGCGCTTTGACAAATAATGTCCTACATTATAATTTTGCACGATAACGGGTTGAATTAAATCTAACACAAACTTGCACTTATGTAATAAGATGCCTATATTTTTTGATACTTTGTTCTCTACAACCTTTATGTGCTCGTCCCATTTTAAACATTCATCAATTATTATTCATAAAAAGTTTGTAGTTTATACCCTTTTAATTGGTTGATCACATATTTTCAAAGTTGGAAGTTTTAAAGCCAAGTCATCTGTTTTCTTTTTGGAGTCAAATAATATGAAAGGCCTCTTCTTTATATTTAAGCAAAGTTGGTTACAGTATAGCCATTCTTTTGTTTTTTCTAATTCATTACCGGTGACCTCGAAAAGTGTTTTCAAATCTTTGTGCGAGTAGAAAGCATATCTGTCGTCAGCAAATAAAATAAATTTTAGTAAAGTTGTTGTTTGAAAAAGGTCATTTATATAAATGAGAAAAAGTAATGGTCCAAGAATTGACCCTTGTGGTACGCCAAATGTAATAGATTGAAGAGTTGTTTTACTTTCACCATAAGCTATATATTGTTTTCTGTTGATAAGATAATTCTGCAGCCAGTCTTTCGCTTTACCATTTATGCCGTAAAAAGATAACTTCTGTATAAGTATCTTATGATTAATGGTATCAAACGCTTTTGAGAAATCTAAAAATACTCCCAAGATAAAATTTTTTCTCATCTAAACACCAGAGCGAAACCCGAATTGCTTTTCATAAAGGAGAAGTTCCTTCTGAAGAAAACCATATAGGCTGTTATACATTAGTCTTTCTAAAATTGTCGAAGAGGTTGGGAGAACTGATATTGGTCTGTACTTTGAGAAAAGTGTTTTATCTCAGCTTTTAAAAATTGGCAATACTTTAGCAATTTTTAGGTTGTCTTGGAAAACTCCTTCTCGAACAGAACAATCAAAAACATGAGTTTAAGAGTAATAAGTAAAGGTTTTATGAGTTCTACATAGCATGTCTTGACAACTGACGAAGAGGTACCGTCGTAGCCAGGGCTTTTATTGGACTGTAAAGATTTAACAGCTTTTCTTAGTTCTTTTTCACTTATAGTGTTAGTGTGGGGAAAGCTGTTCGGATGTGGATGTAAGTAGTCGGTAAAGCGTTTTCTTGTCATAGGAATTTTTCCTGCGTGATTCGGACTAGACTATAAATAGTCGTTCCGTAAATTCGTATGTCGTACGTCAGTACAATACGGGCCGTCAAATAATAGGAGAGAACGACTAAAACATATGGCAGAGCCGTGAAAAATTTTCCCTTAGCGATTTACCATTCTCTGGTGAGAAACCTCACCAGAGATTCCCGTAAGAAATGAATGAAATGTTCGTTGGAAAAGAAGAAAATCTAAAACTGTCAGGGGGTTTTTCAAAAGAACAACGATTTCATAAAAAAAAATCATTTCTCACATCGCAGTAAAAATGTGGCTTGGAGAAGCAGAAACTACGTCAAAGAAAGATTGACAAAAATTGTTGTACTCCTCCGGGTAAGCAAACATCTTCATATCTTAATAACGTTGTTTGTTGTGGCTAGTGAAGCTAACTAGCTAGCTGATGAATCAGTAGCTAAATATTAACTTGGTATTAGCTAGCTTGACTAGATATTGGCTTGGCTAGCTAGCTATAGTAGCTACCTATTTCTTTAGTTGTTAGTCAGTGTAGTTAAGCTAGCTAAAAATCACTTAATGCTTGAATTTCATGCAAGCATATAAATTTTTTCTAGCTACAGATATTGCATCTGTTCTGGTTTCCAATTTTGAAAGCAGGTAATTTATTCATCATAAAGGAGTAAAGCCCACAAAAAAACTATAACAGATTACAGAAGGAGAATCCTGCCAATTTGCAGGTTGCATAAGACATTTAAACTTTAATTCCATCATCAGGATCTTTGGGCTCTCAATTTTATTAATGGAAAAAATGTTGGTTCTTGAAGAAAGAAATTTTTGTTATTTAGCCACTCTTAAAAACACATCCGGCAGTATTTTGCTCATCAAACCAAACGGTATATAGACGTTTACAGTTTCTTTCTGCTTATTATTTATAACACATAGTAATTGCTTTTCAAAGCTCAAAAATGTAACATTTAACACAGGTGTTTTTCTCTTGTTGCACCCAAAATTTTGTTAAAGAGATTGCTATATTTTTCAGATTGGTATTTTAGTATATACATAGCTATATTTCATCGACAGTTGTAGAAAAATTCAAACCGTCCAATGTGAAAGTTTGGTTAGTGCATTTTTTAGTTCAGCATCATGAAAAAACAACATATGATAAATGCATGAGATTGAAAAAGAAGCAGTCAAGAAAACATAAAAAGGCAGTGAAAACGATTGCCGTAGACAGAAAATAAATCAAACCAACATTGCTCCTCTTTAGAAAAAAATATATACTGAAAAAATTGTTTTTACTGAAGATATTTTTCATTTGATAGCACCTAATCGAATGTTAAATAGGTAATTAGTTCCTCACAAATGTAGAACTTTCAGCAAAGATTATCAACATCAACTGTCCAGCCTTGATGCTCAGATTTGAAAGTTCTGGCCGATATATTTGATAAAATGTTTGGTTAAAACTTCTCACTCAAACTATTACTTACAATAATGAATATCTTCTAAAAATTCAGTTTTGAGAACATTCTGTACTAATCTACACAACATTTGATCTCCCCAATTTTAATATATAAATACTATAATATTATTATACTTTTTTACTTTAATGTTTGTCTAATAAGCTGAAAGGGACTTTAGTTGGCCTTTTTTAGAGCAATTTATTAAATCTTTTGGATGCAAAGGATAAGCTTTGAAGCATATCTTTGTAAAATAATGATTGGTAGAGAATGTTATAGAAGGAAAGTAAGCAGCAAAATTGTATATAGACAAAATTAAGGTATTGAAATTTCCATATGACATTAAAAAAATGAAAATAATGTAATTTATTTTACTCTTTTATTTTGTTGACGTAAGTTCTTTGAGAGACTTATTTTACTGTCTGCATAATGATATTATGACATCAATGCCTACCTACCTGCCTGGGTGTTTAGCTTATTGTGATCGTGGTGGGAACAGACTTGAAATAAGTTTTTTGTTATGATCATATTAAAAAAGAAAATTTATGTGAAACATTTAAGAGGTTTCCAATAAATATTGTGTCCATCAGTCATCTATGAGCATTTTATTTATTTCACTGTTTAAACTATCACTGAGCAGGTGTAATGTTTCTTTAAAATCAAAAATTGATTTTTAGAGGAAGGGAGTTTGAATAAAGTTGCCAGAAATATGTAAGTATTAAATGAGAATAAACTGAATATCACAAAACGTTTCTTTAATAAGCAGTGAAAATTTGCGTCATTTTTCACTATAAAAAAATCTTATTGAAATAAAAAAATACATAGAGCTTATACGTTAAAAAATCACTACCATCCACTTTCATAGACGTTCTGCTTTCAGATTATCTTTAAAGCTCAATATTCCACCATTAACTTTTAAAACTAACGTGCTGAGACTGCTCGATCTTGTTATCAATGTGCCTTTGAAGAAATTTTTTCCATTTTTTAACTATCACATCTGGTATACCCTCGGCAGGCCTCAATTTATGAAAATCACCAGGCGAGTGATTTTAAATTGCTTTTCTGAAGCGCATATTGCCAAGGAGAGTTATTTGGCATTTTAGACGAGTGAAAACCACTCTCCTCAATATATTAACGTGTGTATGGAGCCCTACACAACTGATCTTTCCCCTGAAATGAAAAGACCAGGTCTGTCAGCTCTATGTATTGTTTGATTTCATTAGTACTTTCAAACAGTGCCCATTGAGTGTAATTTTCACCGCTTACTAAAATAACAGTTTATTATATCGGAAATAGAATTATGATAGCTTAATGCTGTAAAATTTCAGCTATTTAAAAGTGGACATATTTCAGATTCAGCAATGCTTGTTTTTTTTTTTTTTTTTTTTTTGACACACCCTATAGATTTCATTCAACAAGATCAAGCGGGAACATACCTCTGCCTCAGTTGTGCGGTTAGACTCTGCCCAGTGATTGACCCAGTTAATATCAAGCTTCGAATTTGGGTGTCCGGTGAGTTTTTCAGAAATATTACCCGGCCTGGTCCAAACAAAAAAATTGCCCGAACCAGTGGTTTTTTAACCAAATTTACAAGGCCAGGCCAACTAAAAGTGGGAGCTCGATAAAAAGAATTGAAAATTTTTGCAGCCTAGTTAGTATGCTGAAGATATCTTAGCCCAGCCTTAGCTCATTGAGCCACTGAGTCAGGGTTGTCTGAACTTGTGCACCAAAAAACCGAACTCATTATTTCATTCCAAAGAATTTTGGAAGAGAAATTTTTTACAGATTTTTGAAAAACTATTTCAAGTTCTTTCAGTGTTTTAATCATCATTGAAAAAATATCAATTTAAGTTTTTTGTAAGATGATCTTTCCTTTTATGCCATAATAAAATTATTTTTTGGTCACAGAAGGGATGAGTTCATACACACACTATGCAGTAATTCATGGGAGATAATATGCCTATATGGGAATAACTCAATTTTTTAAATTTGCTGGCTAACTGCGATTTGTTACTTTTAACTGCACCACACTTTTGCAAAGGAACAAGACAGAAATAATCCAGTTTTCAGGGAAAGACTTATTTTACTTCACTGCTCATATATGCAGTATTCACATACCAAAGGTAGAAAGGTTTACATCTCCATGATTCCAGTTAAGCAAAAGCCCAGCTTGACTGGACACACCACAGATTGATGCTATCTAAAAAGTATTATACCTTACTTTTCTTGCAAGGAAAAATTGCTCTATAGCGTCTGTGTATAGATTTGATCAAGCTTAGGTACGTGTTGAAGTGTACAAAATGTTTTACATCATGCAAGCAAGCTATATAATATCCAACTGCAATTTATATGATACAACAAAAAACAAAGTGCTGAATCTTTATATCATACAAACTAACATTGTCAAACTAAAGAATAGCATACGAAAGAAAGAAAGAAATTAAAAACACTAAACTAAAGAGTTATGTTTTTTTCTCACAAAATCAAATTACTAGCTAACATATTTTATGACTTTCAAATCTCTTCAGAACAATATTTTTTCTATTTCGTCAAAAACTCAATGTTTTGATTCGGCTGTGACCAATTAGAAGAAAGAATGTTTTAAAAGAACCAATCAGAAGACAGATAATTTTAATTTTAAGGAACCCCCTGAAACATAGGGCAAAACTTTATTTTTATTGGACATTTCTCGGAAAATATAAACATCTGCAATATGCTCTAGTTGTTTATTCCTTATAAGACCGTATTCCGACATCCGTAAACGACTAATCTAGTCTAGATTGGGACCAACGTTTACAAAATACCTATTAAAACTATCGGCAATATCTGCATCCTCAGTTATTGTGTTCTGCTCTGTTACAACTTTTGTAGGAAGAGATTCAGAATACATCTTACGTTTACTGATTATTTCCTTAATAGTATTCCAGGTCTTTCGAGAGCCATTTTTGCAATTATCAAATAAATTTAGATAATACCTTGTTTTAGCTCTTTTTCTAATACTCTCAAAAAGTTTCCTATAATCTTTATATTTTTGAAGAGCAGCGTCTGTTTTATTTTTCAGAAATTTTTCATGAAGTCTTTGCCTGGTGCAAGATGATTTTTTATACCCCTAGTTCATCATCCATCACCTAATCATCAATGCCATATTTTCGCCAGATCCGCTCTGATGCCCTTTTTTATGTCGCCATGCACTTAAAACATTAATGTTTTAAAAATATTAAAAATATTTTTAACACTGTCTTGTCGATTCTGGTTCAAGTTTTAAGCAATGTCTTTTGAAAACCATTCTTTAAAGGCCAGCACAACCATACTTAACTGATTTGAAGAATGAATCAAAGGAATTGTTCTAAAAGGTTTCTTTTAGTGTAAGCTCTCCACCTCACTACAGTGATCAATAGAACACTTTAGCAACTTTTCTCTGTTTTTTTTTTTAACCATCTGAGGGGGCAATACAGAATTTCTTGAAAATCGTGGAATGTGATTGGTTCAAATTGACGTCATAGAGTGCAATATTAAACAGATATTCGACGAGGTAAAATGAGATATCCGAAATTATTGAGTCGAGCTTGTGATATTCGACGATGCGCAGCGAAGTCGAATATCAACAAAGCGAGACTGAATAATTTCGATATCCCATTTTGCCGAGTTGAATATCTGTTTTATCATACATCATTACTGTATTTCCTTCACCATTACTACTTTTCGATGAATTTTGTACAATTCACTTTTATCTAAACTTAGAAAACGAAAAAATTTACAATTCTTTGTTATTTTTTGTTTACATGATGAGACGTTCGAAAATTCGAATTCATTGCATTGTAATATGGGAGCAAGAAAATATTCAACCAATCAAAATGCAAATAAACATATAACCATCGGATAATTTTAGATGTTCGATAGCTGCATTATAATTTTCTGTAGGACATCTAAAATTATTAATGCAGAGAATGTTATGGGAGGTGTATAATATTAAGCCTATATTACATGTTTGCGAGGGATATACCGGGGAATATTGACCGACGTCAAAGCATAGTCATAAGAGATTCCATAGTCCGGAAAGCTCGATTTTACAAAGGCCGTTTTCAGTAAGATTTTCAAAACAACTTCGTATTTTGGGGTGGCCGTAGTTTTACACCCCACAGATGATCTTTGCAAATGAAAGATGGCTGAGATACTGGGACATGTGGTGAAATGTGGTGACATTAGAAACTCTTATTGAGATAATAATCGAAGATTCAGATGATTGGATCTATTTAAAAGAAGGAAGAGGAATTTCTTAAAGATATTTCTGTAAGTTTTAATTAATTGTTTAGATAAGAAAAACCAGATAACAAAATACAAAGAAGAAATTTGAAGCATCTAGCTAGCCAGGAGCTACCTGTGAAAGCTAGACCTCACAAAAGGTGCCTACAGCTGCTATAAATGGTAGTTAACTGGTGTAGTATACCAAATGATAAGCTAGCTATAATTAATTTAATGATTGTTGACATAAGATTTTGAAGTTTTACAGCCAAAACTCCATAAACAAAGGGTAGATTATTAGCTATAGACAGACACAACAAACATAGGATAGCTAAATCTCCCATCCTTCTTCCTTCTGGACAAGCTTTAGGTAGATGTTTTTGTTTCAGTTAGGCTCACCCATTTCCCAAAGTCTTTTTAACAGAAAGAAATATAAATAATTTTAGAATTTTCATGAGAAAAAGCTTAAAAAAGTAACTTAATGTTATGTTTAGGTAGCAGACAGTGAAGAAATGTCTTCAGAAAGTAGTTTTGCATGTAGCGAATGCTAGAAGGTAGGACGTCAGCGTCACATCAGACAGAAACATAGCAGTTTTGAAGTGGATCTGAAATTAAAGTTGCCTGAAAGTGATTTGTTGTCCATGATGAAAGTAGTGGCAGATAATCTTAGCAAAGACTATTGTTATCCTGATATTGTTCCTAGAGAACTTAGTCTGATTTCTTTCACTGATAAAGATGCAGGTTTACTCCATGATCACCTAAAGGTTTTACCAAAACTTGTTTTGAAGAAATATATCAGCTGCAAGGTCTCTCAAAAAATTCATCAATGGTATTTGGAATGGAATTAGGAAACCTAATTCAAGCTCATTTGAAAGGAATCTCTCAACATAAAAATGCAGCAGAATCCTGAGCAAATGCAAAAGAGTTCTCTTTGAAAGAAAAAAATGTGTTAAAATACCTAAGTGGTTATGCATTGGGGACCATGTATCGAAAAATAAGAAGGTCAAAGAATTGGAATTCAGGCATCAATTAGCAAAAATTATGTTTTTTGAAAGCTTGCATGATAGAGGATGCTGAGAATTTATTTGAAAACCTATACGAGCTAGTGTTAAGTAAAAATAAAGGCGGCTTATGGCTTGTAACCCAGGCAATCGTAAACATATTTACTGATTGTGAAAAAGCATTTTGGAGAGAAGTTGAGTCCAAAAAAGTCTGTGTTAAAAAAATTGATTACAAAGGTATGGCTGCTTCCATTTTCAATAATGATTCAGTGATAGATGCACTCACGAAATAACGACCAGATAATGTAAAGAAAGAAATTGCAATGAATCTCCTGGAAGAATTTTACAATTATGTTTGAAAGTGCGTTGCTTTTCATATGCAAATAGTGTAAAAGAGAAGCATAAAGTCAAGTCTAAAGTAAATCGTAAAAAATCTCTTCAAAATGAGATGAAAAAATCATCATTAACACTTGACATGGGACATTAAATTAATGTCCTATCATTGTAAATATTTCAATTTACTTTTACTTTGATTATTTTGAGTTAATGATAGTTAATAGTGAGTTTAAGCAAAGATGCGCTAACGATAGATGGTTGTTAGAGAACAACAGAATTTAGTAATTAACACTTACTGATTTCAGAGGAAAACCCATTACTAACGCATCGTTTATAAAGCGACAGAAAATAAGACTTTTATCACCACTTATTAAAAGACGTTACAAAAATTTAATGAGAAATAAAGTGTAGTTTTAAACGCTAAAATCTTGCGAAAGCTTAATCACTTAAATCAACGCGGTGATTATTTTTACACTGCAGCTTATTTTTATAACCGCCTAATTGCTTAAACTCACTAATGACATATTTGATAGATAGATTTCAGCTGTCCTACTTTAAAAAGGCCTCTGTTTTATAACATAGTTTTTAGTTAGCATAATTTTTAGTAGTTTCTTGAGAGTTTTTTTAGATAGTAAACCATGTTCTTTTACATCTTTGACTAGCTAAGATATGCAAGGAATGGAGAATAATAAAATATGAAGGATAACAAGAGATGAATTGCAAAGTGTTTTTTTCATTTTACCAGTTTTTAACTCAATCTACTTTTTTAACTAAACAAATTTTAAATTCATATTACCGTGAAAGATAAGATAAACAACTAGATACAACTTTAAGATAACATAATAACGTCTTAAAGATTATTACAGAAGGTATAGTTAAGAAGTTAACATATATATAATTAAAGTTTACTCATTATTTCATCCCATTTATTACTAATCAAAACAAATTGACATCTTCTTAACTATATTGAAAATCGGTTCCTCAGGGTAACATAAGCAAATGAGGCGCTCTTAACACTTGAAACACCAGAAAGTACATCTTCGCCACTACTTATTAAACCTTACCCCTATAGTCTCATTAACCCTATTTGTACCAGGCTTTTTTTAACTTTTGTTAAAATCAATAAAGTGTTACTGTGATTCGATATATCGTTCTATGCAAGTGTATTTTAGTAATTGTATCACCTACTTTTTGTTGCTTCAAGAAAAATACACCTTACGTCAGTCTGAGAAACTTAGAAATAAATCGCCATCTTTTTCAGGTATTTATATATCTTGCTATTTCACTAAATATTTCCTAGCAACACAGGATGAAAGTGACAAGCGTTAAGCAACTTATATTTATGGTTTTTTGGCACTAAAAAGAAATTGTGTGATATTGAAACAAAGCATTACAATCTATGTTAATTTATCTTTTTAAAAAAGGGTGTGTCGTCGATTGTATGCGTGACGTCGTTTTCTGCTGAGAAACTGTTGCTCCCTGAGCTAACATGAAGATGTTTTAACTTTCTGATTAAATTATCAATCGTGGATTATCTCTTCTCCTGCCATGCTGTCCTACGAAACCAAAATAGTTTTCAAGCACATCTTGAAAATATTTTTCTGTTGAAACAAATTTCGCTCCTTCTCTGAGTAAGAATTTCGTCAACTCCACTGCTGATTTAACGGTTATTGACAAGCCCTCGTACGTTTCTCTCGATATAAACATTTTTGATTTATCTTCTGACGAATAGCTCCCTTCACGATTTTAGATTGATTTTCGCCAGTTTTCGAAATAGCCCAAGAAATCATTTAATAGCCAATCAAATCTTTCGTCATCAAGCTTTTCAAAAGGTAGCATATTTTTATTCTTTTTCATTATTCCTTCCTTTGTGTTTTGAATATTTAAGATGTCAAAACATTTATCCATAACCTCGCAAAAATCGGCAGTTGCAGAACAAGAGCTTTCTCCAAATTGACGTAATGCAATACTTACGGAGTTGCTTAACACATGAGCTGGGAGGCGGACGTTCATAACGCTGTAGGAGGTTAAATTGACATGATCGCTTGAAAGTTTTGGGCATAAACGAAGACCATACATATTCTCATTATAAAGATCAACAATATGGCTCCACAACAAATACTTTCCGTCATTCCACATACAGCGGCTCTGTTTTCCAGATCCGGAGTTATGAAGGCAATTTCTTGCGGTCTTCATTTGGTGGGGCATGTCACAGAAGAAATAAATGTAACGGTTTTCATCAAACAAATTAATTGTTTTAAAATCCTCAAAATTACTGAAAAAGCGATGCATTTTTATTAATTTCCAATTAGCTGACAAACCATCTGCAGTAGCCCCGACTATTTTCAAACCACACGTTAGCTCACAAATGCCGACTGCTTTCCAAAAGATGGGAAGTAACTGGGAAGCAGTAACCGAGGTAGTAGCAAAATTTGCAAGTGATGATTTGAAATTACTCGACACACTTCGGACCATTATTACCAAAACATGTGTCGCAATAGTGCAATAGCATCAACATTTTGCAATGTCGAGTAATTCAAGTTTTCATCACCCAGGTCCACAAATCCAATTAGCTCGCCACTGTTGCGGTCGTATACCAAATCGTCTTGTATTTTCATTTCGTCCCATACAAGTACACAATATTTATCAACATCACTTAAATCCAAAACTTTCGATTTAATTTCGGATATAACATCGGCATTAAAGCCTCGTTTTGGTTTTATGTAATATCTATTATTTCGTAAACAACGTTCTGTTAGTAAAAAAAATACTCCTCTATTCATCTGTTCGTCGTATCACAATTCATTGTAAGCTGACGACGACTTGCCGTGTAATAGCAAAGCATACTTAATAATTTGCGGGTGATATCTGCGTGCGTGTTTGCTCGTTTCTAAATACTTCATCTGCTCTTTCCACATATGGGTCATAAAAGGGGAAAGATTCCTGTTTTTCATTGTGGATTCAATTTGATCGGACAGTGAAGCAGATATTTTTACAGAGTGCTGCTCGATTTCGTTTTTAAGGCGATCGTTTTCCGTTTTTAGCAAAATATTTTCTTCTCTTTGATGTTGGAGAGCTTACAACCTTTTTGGGTTGATTGTAGAAACAGGGGCATTTAGTTTTGCTGGTAAATGCGATTCGCACTCTTTTCTTTTCAAAAGTTGTGCCTTTCTTTGAACAACAGTTCGACATTCTCTGCAAATAGAATTTTCCGAATCATTATCAAATAACACGTGGCATTTCTTCGAACGTATCTTTTCGGTTTGATGGTGAGGTAGGACATAATTTTTGTCGAATACTTTTGGTAAACAATGGTGTATCACTGATGACCCATGTTTTGTATTAACAAGTCCATCGCATATATTAAATTTTTTTATTTCTGCGATGAGAGATGACAATGTCAAGTGCTGTAGCGATCTATCATTTTTTTTTTTATATAGGGCGTGGTCATTTGGAAGTCGCCACTGAAAAACACGAATTGTAAAAGTCAAATCGGACAGTACGTAAATTTCTATGCTAGGTGTCATATGTTCATTATCTCAATACAAATAGAATTATCATATTTCTTCACAGACATGTCATTCGCTATTTTTAACATTTTCACGCGAGTGAGAAGATGTTCAAAGCTTTTATAAGCGGGTCGAATAGTAATATTTTCTTCTCTTTTTAAAAGCATAGCATTTGTTAAAGGGCGTTCTTTTGATCTAAAACAAAATCAAAATTACATTGATTGCATTGTTTTTACTATTTTTTAACCCTCGCATTTTTTGAGATCTTTAGTGAGCGAATTTTTGAAATGGATCTTGACCCTTTAGAAGCTATATTTGGATGATAAGTCGATGTCATTCAATTGACGAGTTGTCATGACGTACGCAACTTTTAGCTGAAAAAGACGACTTTCAGCTGGTTTTCGATAGTAAGCTCAGCAAAAGTGATGACATCATCGTTCGGATGACATCATCAAATATTTTTAACATAAGTCATCTCACAAAACGGTTGTTCTAGAACCTTACCAAGTGTTATTGCCATACCTACTGGGAGACCCTAAAACTATTTGAGACTAGAAATAGCTCAGTCTAAATTAATAGGTTGGCCCTATATAGGGAGGGGGTAGGAGTGGATCCCACCCCCTTCTAGATCTCTGGTTCTACGAGGTCTTTTTGAAAGATCGTTTCAACAGATTAAGTCCAACTTGAAACCGCATCTGGAAGAAGGAAAAACCCCTGAAAACTTCGAAATTCAAAAAAATTTTCATATTTTTGATGTAGTTTCAAAAAAGCTAAGCGTTTTTCATAAATCATGCTGAAAATTGGGTTTCCCCTTTCGGGCATTGTCCGTAAAAAATTGACCGACCGGTGTCCGAAAAATATGTTGCCATGACGGCCGCCCGGCATTTTTAAAAAAATTGTTTCAACCAAAATGTTTCTAAAAGTTTCATTAAAAGCCACCAAAAATATTTGCATTAGATACAATAGCAAGGGAGCTATAAACGAAAATCTGAATCTCCCAACACCCCCTAACACCCCCCTTCCGAGTCTGAATAGGGTTGATATTCAGAAATTTGATGCCATGTTACTTTTAGTACTTCAACGTTACGCTATTTCGAGGGTATTTATTGTGAGTAAATTTTTCCAGATTTGTCCTGTTTCGTTTGAGCTTTCATTCGATCTTGTGTAAATCAATACGATTGTCTTCCGTTTTTGAAATCATTAAAATAATTCCCGTTGATACTTGGAGATTTATAATTTCAACCGCCTGGTTTTTCACAACATAAATGGATTGCAAAGCGCAAAATAATGCTAGGAATGCAAAGATATTAGGGATATTTAAGACTTTGTTAGTGAAGTTGAATGATTTGTATAGACGATATTTGTTAAAAGGGTTATTCAATTATACAATTTAATTAGTGGTCAAGTGGGGATACATCTGTAAACCTAGGCAGCCAAGGATCTCGAACATGTATTGGCTTGATTATAATCATTAAAAGACTTTTGGGTTTGTATGGGATATTAAAGAAAACAAAAATTATTTAACAGATTGAATTCTTTTATTATGAAGTCAAATTTCATACTTTTGATAAAGGATGAAGGGATAAAATTAAATGTTGTACTACAATAATACATATTATCATACAACAATAAACACATAGACAGAAGCACAGTTCAAACTTGCACTGACAGTAACAACAAAAATATTGGAAAGAGTAGTGAAAATCTATTCAAAGTAAGGATTGAAAAAGATAAATTTTAACCAAAGATCGAAGTTGATCAAAATGGTATCAGGAAAGCTTTTTAAGATATGACAGAAATATGCAAAGTCGAGGGTTTCTTTCAACAGCATAATTCAGTAATATTAATTCGAAATCATGTTCTTCAATTTTTTTAAAAGGTGTTTAAGATTGGAACAAAGTTTGTGATAATTTTAATATATCAGTGTCTTTTTTTCAATTTGAAAAGACTGTAAAAGATTTACTGCTGTCATCGCTCAAAGACTAAGTCCGGAATAGATATCTTCTCGCAGTAGAAGAAAAAAAATTTCCTTTTCCTTTTTATTTTTAATTTGTTATTTTCTATTGTTAATTGTTAATTTTCAAATTGTGGCTTATTATAATTACGATTGTTATCATTTTTAGTTATTTTAATATCGCTACCTTTTTACTTATGTTTGTATAGTTAGAGGTGTTTAGTTGGTTAATTATTATGCCCACTGCGCGAAGGTTTTTATTTAACCATGTCAGTGGGCTAAACGAATATTTTTGTAAATAGTTCTTAATAGGTAATAAATTCAATTCATATTCAATTCAAAAAATTCAATTCAAAAAAAAAAATTCAACTTCAATTCAATATCCTTGTCAAAACATTTATATAGAAAATTACGAAAAATTAAGAATTTAAATCTGCAAAATTGTGCATTTTTAGCTCTACAAAATGACCCATGATTCAAATTTTTAAGTCAAAAAAAACAGGTATTTACTTGCAAAACTTGCAAAAATACATGTGTTAAAGTTGAAAATTAACTAATTAAACTAAATCTTCAACTGGGAAATATTTTCTTTCTTGCAGTCAATTTACCTCCTAGCAATAGATATAAGCAAAGAAAAAACAATCTCGTAATAATTATTGGGTTTTGTTCTAAAAGATCTATACAACAATGAAAGCAAAACTCCATCTCCACCATCTAATTTTATAACTTAAAAATTACTCTTGCAAAAATGCACATTAACTTTCAAATAAAATTAGCTATTTTTCCCATGATTTATATCTCTTCCCGAGATATCAAGACTCAACTCATGGCAAGGAAACATTTTGAAGCTCCATGAGCCATCATATTGCAAAGCAATCTGCAATTATTGTTGAAATTATTTTGTTTACATTATTTTTGAAATTGGAATGATTTGTTTGCTTACGAATGTGCACAGAACTTTGTAATACAGCAGATTTTGATCTTCAAAGAAACACAAAAACCTTTAGGGAAGGAATACCAATCATTAAATTTTTCTAATTGAATTTTTTTGAACTTTTGGTATCTAGTTTTAATATCTTATAAAACAGTTTTTTAATTATAAAGAAAATCTGCTGAGAAACTCTTGAAATAAACCCTGGCATATGTCTGCTTTTGAACTCAAAAAGTTTGGCTTATTTCTGATACAAAACACTGAATTTTTTTAGACTCCTTTCTTACAAAAAATCAGCTACTTACGGAGGAGTCTCGATGCTCTAGCTTGGTAGATTTAGTGACGGCACGGCATTCGGAACCAAAGATTTATTCACACCTAGAAAAAACATAATAATTCTCATCTGCAGTGTTCCGAACGTTAAAATTAAATGTTTTCATCATATTCTTAATATCTTGAAAGTATTAACATTTTTCCAAATCTTACCATAATTTATGTCCTCTTTCTTATAGTGTAATTCACATACGTAGAGATTTTTTTTCGAAATTTGCTCTCGTAAATCAGAATCTATGACTCTGTTTCTGGTGATTACATTGACTGTCGCTTCTCGCCAGTTTCTACTCCAATCATCCTCTCCAGTTCGTACCTTAAACAACCCAATTCCTTTGAATTTCAATTTTGCTGATGTCGAACAACCATAAATTGCACAATTAGGCATGCTGAAAAATTCTTTCTATGCAACTAAAGACAAGAAACAAAGAACTCTTTAATAAACATCACATTAACATGACTATATACATGATCATTATGAGGGAATATATACCAGCCAACAGAAGAGACTAGTAAAAATGGATTATCTCAATAGTAAAGAACATTGATGATAAAGGTGGTCATGGCCAGCAGCAGCTGAAAAAATTAGTTATATATAGTTATATATAATACAACAAAAAAAAAAACATCGCTAAGAAATTGAAGCATATGCTTCAATTGTATGTACAATAAATACCAGTATGCATCCATAGCTTATGCCAAAGTCAATATATCTAGTGAAAGACAGCTTTCCTAGCTAGTAGGGGATTATACTTGAAATGCGCATGCCTAACTCCTAAATATACTCGACAGGTGAAAAAATGCAGACTCTGGAGAAACAGCTAAAAATTATTTTTTGTCTCTCTGAGCGACGAAAATATTCTATCTTTCATATATTTATTGTATAATAAGTTAAAAGTGGACATACTCCTTGCTTGGTTACAAATTTTTTAAAAGCAATTTTTTACGTTTTCTCCCACTTAGAGTCCGCATCTTAGCCTGTCAGAAAAAAGATTACGTAACAAATAAATGTAAACATTGAAATTTGCAGAAAGCCAGCACAGTACCGTACCTACTAAGCCTACGCTCCAAGAACTATATACTATAGACGGCTTTCCTAGCGAATCAAAACACTGAAATGCACATGCGCAAGCCCGATCGCTAAAAAAACTTTGCAGGCAAAAAAAATGCAGACTCTAGGTCTAAATGGAGAAACAGCTCAAAATTATTATTTTTGTTTCTCTGAGTGAGAAAAAATTCTATCTTTTATGACATATACTGCAGAATAATTTAAAAATTGACGTACTCCTCTATCAATTCCTTGGTTATAAATTTTGCCATTTTTTACATTTTCCTACTTAAAGTCTGCATCTTTTAGCCTGTCAGAAAAAAGGTTCCTTAATCGATTAATATAAACATTGAATTTTGTGGAAAGTCATCTATACAGCTAGCTACATACAGGGAATTCTTCTCAAATTTTTACTTTGAAAAGTCTTCCCTGCCAGCTTTATTTTTCCTTACGGACCATAAAATTGTAACTCATAATGGCAAAAAAAATTCTTCACTTCACTTCACTTCAGGACATGCTAAGGCTTTTCATAAGGCACCAGCTAGCTAAAAATACTACCCTAGCTGCTGACTATCGTTTTAGCCAGGCATTCAAAAATCATGATCCAAAACATCATACGTCTGCTTAGAACCTGCAGAAAATTGTAATAAATATTATGGAGGAAAGTGATAAACCCCTCCACAAACTCAAATAAGCAAGAAAAAGTGCAGTGCAAAGTTGGTTTACAACTATGTTATGATCTGTAATACGAATATATACTTTCTGCTCGCCATGCTTCAAACTTTGCTGGGTGTAAAAGGACTGGGACCGAGTAAACAAGAGTTCACCACCAAAATGTCTCGACTTTCCGGACTATGGAATCTCTTATGACTATGGTCAAAGTATAGCCCAAGATTGGGAGGGCAATACGAAACGGAGGTAAATATTCGAAGGTATTTCACGAAGCAAACATGTTATATATGGATTATTACCCGTCAAAGACTTGATAATGTTTTCCCTAAACTCAGAGACTTTTGCTTGTTTTGTTTTAATCATTCTGTCCTAGAAACAGAAGAATTCATGAAGTAAAACTTTCGAACGTGAAGTATTTCGCATGATGCCATTGCATTGGATTTGTTTATTTTATTGTTGTTTTGCAAAGAAAATTGACGTAACTGCTCTGTATTTGCCCGCCTTCAATGGCAACAAGAGTTTTTCAAACAATCAAAATGCCGAGTTTTTTTTATCGATATTCGGCCCGCTGAGACGGGTAATAATGAGGATTATCATACATCTCTCATAAATTCTCTGAACGAATAATTTTAGATATCCGGTACGAATATCTAAAATTATTCGTCAGAAAGTTTACAATGCAACGACTTCGATTTTTCGAACGTCTCATAATGTAAACAAAAACTATCAAGTATTGTAAATCTGTTAAGTTCTCCAAGTGTACATAATGGTGAAATCAATGCAAAAGCCATGGGAAAGTAGTTATGGACGAGTAAATATATTTACGATGTATGATAAAACAGATATTCAACTCGGAAAAATGGGATATCGAAATTATTCAGTCTCGCTTTGCTGATATTCGACTCAATAATTTCGGATATCCCATTTTACCTCGTCGAATATTTGTTTATTATTACCAATACATGTGGCATTACTGGAAGATAATGCCCTGAAAACATCGTATTGATAAGCTATACAAGTCTGTCTATTTTAACTTATGAGGGCTTAAATTTCATTAATGCCCTCTGGAGCGGGCTGTATTGGCCATTTATGCCCTCGATTGAAATGAGCAACTTTCTTGCCATATTTTCTTGTTGACCTTCGAATTTTTAATTTTCGAATGTTTTACTGGAATTTCGAATGAGTAAATTCAGATGAGACAGCAATAAGAGCTAATCAAAAATTAGAAAGATTAAAAACGGAAGAGAAAAAAATTTTTGATTTTTATTCTGCAGTTGACTACAATCACTATGTATTTGAAAAATCCCAAAAAACATTCCCTCGAAAATTAAGGACAGTGAAACCTGTACTGTAATTGTAATCATGTTGTAATAAAAAGAACAGGTGTGCTACTTAACTAGTTTGCTTAAGGGATGTTTTGGGGGGCCTGTTGCTTTTTTCATGTAAAAAAAAAAGGAAATGTAATGTGGAAAAGTAAAATCCTTTTTACAACAAGACGCGGGAGTGTCTGGTATTGGTAATAATAGTAATCACATTATTTTTTCGGGCATTATAAATATTTACCACCCTTGTTTTTTTATTTATGTCCCTTCAGATCAATTTATGCCCTCGGCTGCGCCTCTGGCATAAACTGATCTGGCGGGCTATAAATAAAAAACGCGGGCGGTAATGTTTTGTAATGCCCTCAAAAAAATGTTATTGTTATATTATTACCTCACCAAGCGGAAAATACAGAAATGCTGGAAAATCCTGCAGTGTGATTGGTTCGAATTCAAGTCATAGCGGGTAATACGGAGAGTACAGCAACAATCAATAGAAACGTCAAGAAGTGTAAGTGACGCTTTCGGATGTTGAAAAACAAAAGTGATATTACTGCCTTGTCTAAAGACTTTTTCGATAAGAAATGTTCCTTTGTTGATAAAAAAAGTTTGCTTTTTGATCTCTTTTGATTTTATTAAATTTACTTTCGAGAATTTGTCTTGAATATTCTTTCTGGTCGTATAGTAATCGGTATATAGAATCCACTAGTCAGTAACGATACTTGTTAACAAATATTAATAAAGCAGCCGATAGCGGTAGCAAAGTCAGCGACCTACCTATTATTGCAGCGGAGCGAAGCTGCTTTTGTTAACTTGGCTTCTCAAAAAAAATTATTAAGAGAGAAGATGAGCTATGCTAGA
>JANSTP010281146.1:0-11618 GCA_025330745.1 Cladonema radiatum | reverse complement strand
TGGTGTACTCAGCTTATGCACATAGCCATGAACCTTTGCTGATCGCCAACATAGGGTCAAATGTATGAAAGTTATCAGTAGAAAAGTGCAGTTGTCAAAGCTTTTTTTAGAAAGTTAGGGCAGCGTCTAATGTCTATGTAAAAGGCACTATATAGGGTAGAAAGCTTATCTAAATGAAAGTTTCGGTCAAGTTTTTAATGAAAAAGGTACCAGAAAAAGAGAAAATCAGACAAGGCAGCGTCCCTCACTTGGATGCATTACAGGACTGGAAAAGGCAGTGGTTGTAGAAATGAACTGATCTGGAGGGAATATTCTTGTTCTTTGTACTTAGGCGATGAGCGTGGAACTTGTAAATGTGGAAAATGTCAGTGTAACTATGGTTTTTGGGGAGATAACTGTGGTGAAGTGAACTGTACTATAGGTCAAGAAAAATGCCGGAAAGACGGGGTAAGCCCTTATTTATTGATTTTGGATACAGTGTAATCTAGCAAGCTGGTACCAAAAAATAAGTTGGAATTTTACTTTTTCAGAATCACTAAACTTTTAAGCAAATAACTTAAGACTTTCTTTTTAACATTTGAAATTTTTCAGTAACACCGGTAACTTTGAAATACAGAAGCTACTCTACTAAAATATGAATTCACTCTCCTTACTATCTCAGGGGAGCATCATCCTCTCCCCTCTGGCGATAGTCAAATGACAAATTGAGTCATTCTGCGAGTTAACTGCATGTGTATTTGTTTTACTCTGATTTTCTGCGAGTATCGAGTAGAAATAAAAGTTTTGATTGCCTGAATCAATCAAATACTAAGAATCTGATTGGTTGACAGAATAAATAAATTAGAAAAGACAGTGAAAATGTGATTGGTTTATGATTTTAGGTATTATGCAGTAACCATGGAAAGTGTGAATGTGACAAATGTACTTGCGATCCTGGTTACGATGGTCCATACTGCCAAACATGTGTTGTAAGATGCCTTCTTACTTTTACATCTTTAGTAGTGGAACTGTTGATTGGTTTATATAGTTCCTGGAGATTTTCAAATATTTCTGCAAATAGCTACAATAAACTCTTGCTATTTTGAACTCGCAAGGGGTCAAAATTTTTGTTTGAGATATGGAATGGCCAAGATAGAGAAAGGTTATAAAAGCGTAAATTTGCTAGAGGGAGCGCTATTTTTGTTTGAGCATGTTTTGAGATAGGATTGTGTTTGATATAGAGGATATCGGTACATGTTTACCCACTGTTTTATCCAATTTGCTGTCTAATAAAGAGCATTGTTGTTAAATGAATGAGAGCTTATTAGAACATGAATGATACTTCCCAACATTATGTTCTTGTGCTAAGCATTTTTTCATAATAGACCACACACCTTTTTCATAAGGTCCAGTAAATTCCGACCTGAGCCTGGCTGTTCTTGTTTTTTCGAAGAAAAGTAGACTGAAATGTTCTTAAAATGTTATTATTTACTGCTAGATAGAGGGCAATGATAAATGTTTTTATTGCTTTATTATAATCTCGAGCCTCCATTTGTTCTCAGCTTGTTCTTAGTACTTAGCTAAAATCTGAAGCTCATGTTCTCATGAATTTGTTTTTATAAAAAAGTGTGTAATTGAAACATGTCTCTTCTTTTTTGTAGTCATGCCCAGGCAAGTGTGCGAACCATATTGATTGTGTGTTATGTCAAGTGTTCAATGAAGGCTCAAAAGAAGTGTGTCAGAACTGCAGTCTTAACATAGTGGCAGTGAATAAAACATTGGAACAGTGTGTTGTACAACGTGGGGATTGTTTTGTTATCTATAGTTTTGAACAAGATGACGTCACAGGCAATGAAACTATCTACGTTCAAAGGGAAAAACGTAAGTACTAGCGCACTTAACTAACTCAGTTCAATTTTTCCTTGAATTGCTAGAATTTCGTTTCTTGGAACTATTTACCTCCAAAGGGAAAGACGAATGTTAAACTGCACTGCTACTTCGACCGCTACTGTGTTCTGAATTTAACGGAATTTTTTCCTTAATTTTGTGGCAGCACTAAAAAAAGAGAACCATATACTTAAAAATTGGAGAAGGATTCCGGAAGCCTTTTTATGAGAATTTTTCATAAGATTTACGGTGTTTATAGGTTGTATCATCGTTGTGAAGAAGGACCCGGACATCATTGCAATAGTCCTGGGTACTATTGGTGGAATTGTTTTCTTGGGTCTCATCTTACTGTTGCTATGGAAACTCATTGTCACAGCTTACGTAAGTTCTATGCCGAGCTTTCTTTTTTTAGAATCGTTTTACTCTTTGATTGTAATTCCAACTTGGCATTTGTTTTTTTTTAATGAAAGTTTTTTCCATTTTAGATTCCCTTATCATTGAGTTTCCCTTTTGTGATTTTTAAAAGAAACCACGACGACGAATTTTCTTTGATTATTTCGAATACAAACCCTTTCGAATCGAATTTGCATACTATTGTTTTTATTTATTTATTTATTTATTCTTTTCTTTTTAGTCATTTAAAGAGTTCTAGCAGACTCCTTAAAGCTGCCGAAAGTCCTCTTTTAGCACGCCCTATATAATAAGATAACTCATTATCCGTAATTAAAAATGTTTAATGTCAAAGTCTCTCAAAGTTATAAATAATAAAAAATATGCTTCTTGAGCCGTATTTTTGCATTCTACTTTTGTACGGATTATTGTTGAATTGTATTTGAATTATCTTCTTCTTACCTCTAGGATAATTATGAATACCACAAGTTTGAAAAAGACCGAATGAAGTCGAAATGGGAAAATGTAAGTGAATTTATTCTTCCCTTTTATTGCTTTCCTTGACTTACTTTTGTGACAGTTACTTTCAAATGCTTAAATGCGAATTACTTTCTTGTTTTTGGTAGATTTTCGCCCTTTCACGTTTTTATAAACAACCAGTACTAGCTTCGATTTTTTAAAGCAACTTTCAGTACTAATCCCGAGCCGTGCATTTTTGCTTTAAGTATCTAATTATGGCACTTTATATTAAAAACTTATTAATAAAACACTTTAGCTTTAGGGTGCAGGTACATTTTATTTCCTAAAAAGAGGCTTATTTTTTCAATTAAGATTCACCTCTTTTAGGCACTTAACACTTCGATAAGGACGATTTTTGAGGTCTGCAGATTTTGTGAAAATTTTATGCGAGCAACCAACAAGCAGTTTTCATTATTGAAATCACAGCTTACAGAAAAAACGCTGAGTAATGACCTTTGACCTTAGCTGCTTATGAAAAAACGTGTATTGAGCAATAAAACTTGATTGTCTTCCCGCTTTTTATGATTTTCCTTTCATTTAGGACGAAAATCCATTGTACCGTCCGTCCAAACAAAAATTCGATAACCCTGTTTACGCGGGTAACAAATGATCATAGCGCGGGTTCACGCGTTTTATGTTTATCAAAAACATTTACCGGTCGAATAATGTTGCATTGTTAGAGAAAGTATCACTAATTAATTACAAAAATACCCTATGACAATTTTATTTTTTCGATTGTGTATTTCAATCGCTTCGATGCGAAAATGTAGACTAAAGGAAGCGTCTGCGGCTTTTTGCGAAATATGTGAGAAGACTTATTATCTACTTTTTTATATTTGGTAACGAAATTTTTTATAATTTGTGTAGATAAGTTTGTTCATGATTAATTTAGTAATAGTTTATTGGATAACTTTCACCATTCCCCTTTTTCCGCAATTCCGTTTTCCGAAACGGTTTTTATGTTTTTATAATTTTTTCTTAGATGCACGCTAAACCTGTTTACTTAGTTACATTGCCGATTTTCTGCTCCCTTACGTTTGAAAGTACACTTTTGTTCATTTTCTGAATACGTAAGTTCTTATGAAAATAAAATTTTCGATGAAAAATTTTATTAGTTTTTATTTGTAGTTTCTTAGATTATTTATTTCCTTATTTTTATTTTTTTCGAAATGCATTCTCCGTATTTTATATACATCAGCTTCCCCGCCCCACTCACCCCCCTTTTGCTTTTTGCAAAACTGTTTTACCCGCTTTGGAATCGCCTTTCCATCTAATTTGGAATGAAAACAGAATTCTCCTTATGTTGTTGTGTACCCTTGTGTAATAAATTTCCATCGTTCCCCGATTACGTCATTAATGATTACGTCATCACTTCATGAGTGATTACGTCATCATGCCATTAATGATTACATCATTATGAATAGATACGACATCTAGTTCTTATTATCTTTTCAAATTATGATTGTAAATTTTTGCTAACTTGTTTTTTTATTACACTGTTATAAATTATCAGTTGTTTCCTTCTTTCCCCTCTCCCCAATTCCCTTATTCTACCTCTCCAATTCTCTTTTTCTAAGTCTTCCCAGTTCCCTCCTTCTACCTCTCCCCAACTCCCTCATTCTACCTCCCACCAATTCTCTTGTCCTACCCCCTCCCCAGCACCACCGCATTCCTGCTGCATATTGTGTTACGATTTCCATTTTCTCTCTCCCTCCTCTTTCCTATTATTACTCTCTTCTTTTTGCCTGTGTTGTCCTTTCAGTATTCTTGTTTAATGAGAGATTGGAGCTTGAGCTAAACTATCTTGAGGGTCTGAGGTCATCACAATGTGATGAACTGTAGAAGATGTACGGTCAAAGCCTTACATCTCAAAATGGCTTCAAATAATAGTCTACCATTTGGGTAAAATGACCCTCATTTGGCTGGAACCACGGAAAAAATGCCCGTGTTTACCCAAATAGACAAATATTTCGAAATGACTTTGAAATCTTCATGTAAAAATCTTGCCTGAATGACGGTCGACAAATCATTCACTCTTTCAAATAGACTAGATAAAGTCCCTTTTTACACAAATCTCGAGCGGTAAAATATCGTACGCGAGTTAGATAATCCGGTTCCCGAAGTAAAGGAAATTGGACTACTCGCTAGTCTATCTTTCAAATAGAAACCATAACATCGATAAATCTCTATCGACTTTACCGCACCTCCACTTCTTTTCCATATAAGAAGGATTTTGGCATGGTTGACTTGGTTAATTAGTGCCCAAACGAAAAACTTTGTCTCTAAATCCAGTTAATTTAGAAGGGGCTATAATAATGGGAGAATAATACGAACATTCGTATTGGAATAAGAGAAAACATAAAAATTTGAATAGCCAATTACACACCTTTTTTGGCAACTGCGGGACGTTTAAAAAATTCAGGATTTTTGCTATTTCCATTCTTTTCCAGAGCCCCTCAAAATTCTTCAAGCAAATGGTGGAGACATGTTATTGGTGTATTCTTGTTGTTAGAAGATCACTCTATTTTCAGCTCTTTTCTCCTTTCTCTTTTCTTTGAGTTTTCGCATTGCACAGCCGCAATAACCTGTCGTGTTTCGTTTTGATTGGTGAGGGCTTTTTATCTACAAACCTCAAGATGTTATCAAAGGGTAATATGAATACAATATGTAATATGTAAAAAGGTATAAAGTTTTTCGTTATAAGTTGTTGATGAAGGTGAGTATGACTTTGAAAATGATGCAAAGTACACTTGGTTTATCGAGGCTCAATTTCTAGCAGATAATCGCTGTTCAGTCTGACTACAGCTTGAAGTCTTAGGCCAGACGTTTATCATGTATGGATTGGAATTGACTAAAAATCTTGCCCAATTTCCTATATTCCTAGATTAGAAACTAGTCGTTCTTGATTTTTGATTGATTTTGACTTGATTTTTTAAAAACGAGGGAAATTTCAGCCTTGCGAAATTTGAACCGGGACTTACCGCGATTTCCACTTTCCCGATTTTGCCGATTTTCCCGAAAATAACTATAACTTCGATTTGTGGCTCCGAGAATGGACTACAACCATGGTCAAAAATATTGGCTCAGTGCCGAGTTTTTTCAGTGTAACTCTGCACCACAAGCTATAGTTGATAGGGAATATGTTTAGTTTACAAGACCGCAATTTATCTATATGAGCATCACCCAGTTCCCTTCTTGGCTGTTTTTGTAGCCCTTCAGGGTGGCTGCAAAGGAGAACCACCAAATTTTTGTAAAAGGGACTAGATGTAGTATAGGATGGCAACCGAAATGCAAACGCAAATTAGAACTTAAGCAGAATTGAGGCTCAAGATTATAAATATAAAATGGAATGAGATATAGAAAGATAGCTCTAGTCCATTCTTGAAAAACTTGGAAGAGTGAAACCGCTGACCAAAGGCATTGCAAATTTGTCGTAAAATAGCGTTCTGCAGAATTAATGTTCCCGATAACGTTCTCGGGTTCAATATTACCAGTATGAACGTACCGACCGTAGGGATAGGCGACATAATGAAAGTTTCTAAGACAGGAGATAAAGATAATAGTATAAATATTTCACTCTATTGTTCTTGCAAAAAAAAAACATAAGTCTGATTTTACTGGTCCCTATAAAAAAGATATGCAGTATGAGGCGTATGACCCGTAGCTATTAAGTTGTAGTTGGTTAAAAAGTTCAAAATTCCTTGTTTTTATTTATTATTTATCGTTCGCTTCGCCTTTCATCGTGAACTTAAGTCTTACTGAATTACCGTAGGCGCATGAATTAATTTTTCAGTTCTCAATTTCTTCCTACAATTTCAAACTTTCGAATAATCAACAGCAATTGAAAGGAGCTTATTTAATAAAGGAATAAATTTACATGCAAGTCATTTCGAGAGGAAGAATTTTGTAGATAAATAATTGCGCCTTTATGATACGTCATACAATCAATTTTCCAAATGAGATCATTATGTTATTATGAAAATAAGATTCCTATAATCAAGTAAATACGATCATTTATGTTAACATATATATTATAGGAAGTTTAATAGAAGCACATTGGTATCAAAACAACACAGCAATGTATCGAGTTACAACTGCGCTGACTTTCATCGTTCTGGCCTCAATCGCCATTAGTGCTTGGGAGTTGGATACTTTACATGATTTTGATCATAAGAAGTATCAAGGAACATGGTACCAGGTAGGAGAGTTGTTCTCAGTTTTAATACTGCCAGGTAGGTATTCGAAAGAATATCCTTTTGTTTACAGTCAGAAATAGGCAAAACAAAATCATTGAAAAAATAACGGGTAAAAAAGGTTAAAACGTCGAATGTTCTTGAACCTCGAAAACCTCTGAATGCGAGATGATTCGAGTTAGCGGGTATTCGAGTCGACAAACACATGCACTCATGAGCAAAAATAAAGAGACTCGAAAACTTTCAACACTTTGTTTCTATCTACAATCTCGCGTATCAAAAACACATTTTTGTGATGAGGTTAGACCTAACCTCATGCACACTTGTTCTAGTCCATTTTTGACAATTCGGAAAGAAAGAAACCGCTGACCAAAAGTACCGTAAATTTTCTACGGAACGGCAAGATCTAGTCTAGTATTCGCGATACTCTCACAGAAATTGCCTGGAATTACAGAAATATAAGTAGGAATTTACTTAGTAGGAATTTACTTTACCCAGTTTCTCAATAACTCCTTTCCCCTTGACATGTTTCTATATTTTCCCTTTTGTTTTTAATTTTTCAGATGTATTCTGTCGGGATAAAAGGAGAGGGAATACCGGAATTACCAAAACCTTTTTGCAGTTTCTTTAATTGTAAGTTTCATAGTTTTGTTTAGTGATTCTGTGTTCCTTATTTTTATTATGATGATATTTATGAACTGTTCGGGTGAATGGTAATGATCATGATGATAATGATGGTGATGATGATAACGATGGTTATAATGATGATCATGACGATAGTGATTATTGTTTTCTGCTTATAAGTTCATAGTGTCTCTACCGTGTAAAGGCCAGGGCCAATGTGCTCACATTTTGATTTCTGTCTGGTGCACCCATGAACTTCTTCATCTAAACAATAAAAACATAAAATTGTTAGTGGCGACGTTTATTGAAAGAGGCTGCATTGATTACATGAAGTTTTCAATATTTTTATAAATACCATGTCAATGGTTTATGAGCATAAAGGTGTAGCTCTCTCTTTTTCCATCGTCTTTCAGTTGATTACCTGAAAAACGGTAAAGTCGCAATCACGGCATCAGCGCGTCCTGATGGTGCCGACGAACCACCGGTAGAAGTTAACCAAGTCGGGGATATTGTGGAACCCGGAATCTTCGAATTTGAACAAGATACAGAGGACGGGAAACAGAAGTACAAATGTACGTATTCATTTTTTCAAAAATCGAGTCAATGCGGGCAAAAATCTAATGGGAGCTCCATTTTTCTATCCCTCACTGTTCCAGTTTCTTTTGCAGAGGTGCGCAAAGGCCTGTGATTTTAGTTTTCATAAAAATTTAATCGTCAAATTTTTTTGCGTTCGTCCTCTCGAGTAGAGAAGAATCTCAACATCACTCCCAGGGCTTCATTACTTGTGCGAAGAAGCCCTGGGAACGAGGCTGAGTAGAACGTGATAGAAACTGGCCAATCAAATACTTTTATTTCGTTCTTTGCAAGGATATCCTTGTTCGTCGTGACTCTACTTACTTTAAATTGTGTGAACCGTTCTGTCGCTTTTCTAAAAAACTTTTTTTTTCAGATTTCGTCGAGAAAGTTGGGCCAGCGATCCACGGTGATGCAAAGTTATACGATTACGCTATCGTGGTCACACAGTTTAAAGATTTGAAATTGTTCCTGGTTGCGGCTAGAGACCCCGACACTTTTAAGGAGAAATATGATACACAAGTGATGGACTATTTAACAAAAAATAATATGCTAGAAAATGAAATGAAAACGTGCAAACCAATGTCGAAATATCTAATCGATCATTATCATGGCTTCGATTGTATCTACCGATAAATATTAGAATGAAAAAAGGTTTTAGATATTAAGGCTTTTATTTAAAAGATGAATTTATAGTGTGACAGAAAATTACTTTTTATATGAAAATTATATAGACATATTGAGGCTTTTGAAGTATTGTATAACGTGAATGAGTTAAATTTATAAAGTTTGGCGTAATAAGTTTTTTATTCCCAAAATCTACCCTCTTATCGAATAATTTTGACGTCCTCCTGTTTTCGATCAGCAAAAAAATTGGGGAACAGAAAAGTAAGATTCGGTGTTTAGAATTTAATGACTTAGCAAATCAAATTTCCTTTTCAAAAATTGTTCAAAAATATTTTTCCACTTCTTTTGTTGATGATGGGCAAAATTATTCATAGCTTTTTGGAAATATAATAGTAAAAAAAACATATTTCATCACTCTAGTTAGGATTAACAATCTACCTCACATATGGTTTCGCTAACGATTTGACAACATCAAATTTATTCGAGAAAGATGGTGAATCGAAAGCGAAATTTCACGTTCTTTAAAGACGGGGGCCGTGTAGTATTAAAGTTAAAGATGGCTTTTGTGCTTTCAAACCAAATAAATTGTTCCAAAAATAGGATTAGGTTATCAAAGAAGGGTTAGGTCAAGATAACGAAGCCCAAAAATGTCCCTAAGATATTATTTTACTATTTTTATTTTGATGTTCTCAAATTGTTTGAGAAACATCCTCTCTAGACGAAAAACAACATGAATTGGAAAATTCGCTTAAATATAGTCTTTTTTAAATACGCGTTTGAACTCCGGAAACTAAAGAATAATTTGAAATATCGCAGGGCTGAAATCAATGAGCATAAAATTATGGGCATATTTAGTTATTTTTCTAAATATTAGTTAATACAATATACTAAATAACCCTCTCTGATAATACGTAACATTCAGGTTGATTTCATTAATTCATTCATTTATCGCGAGCCGTTCATTCTTACAGAAGAATTAAAATAAAAATCTTTTACCTACAATAAGCAAAAATATGATTTATGTATAAAATTCTACTTAAAATATATAATTTTTACGTGTGTGTGCGAATGCATAAAGATAACAGTAAAAACTCTAAATAGCGGACACAATCGGGAATTCGGACACAAACTCTACATAGCGGACACAATCGGCAATTAGAGAGGTGTCCGCTACATACAACTTTTGTTATAAGAGTTAGACTGTCATCCGTTCTCCAGAAAAGTGTCCATTGCGGAGAAGTGTCCGATATATGGAGCGTCCGGTATTAGGAGGTTTCACTGTATCATGATAGCTGAACCATACTAAAAAATTAAAAGCTACTAAATTTCATGAACATAAGCTGCCGGGAATAAGCCAACACGTCCGTTTAATTCCCCTTTCCACCAGCCGTCGTCATGCCGTAATAATACAGTGATTGTGTCGCCCGGCAGAATGGATAATTCGTCTTTTTCCGACGCCTTGTATTCGTAATCCGCAACACATTGATCGACTGCTTCATAGTCTTCGTAATCTATCAAATGCAAGATTTATGCATTTTACTGACTGAGAAACATTGAAAATTTAATAGGACAATTTATCTCAATTTAACTAGGTTTATTTCAACACTAAAAGTTAAAAAAAGGAAGTTCATTTCTTCCAGAGATAGCGATTTATCTATTATCAGCATTAGACTGACTATTAGGTATAAAACATACGACGCCCCTATCAGGTCATCAAAATTGTGTTTTTTAGAGACTTTACTAATTAAAAAACGCACAAAATAAGGAAATCTGAGAATTGGCAAAAGTCTATTCTCGTTCCGTAAATTTTTTATCAAACCGTATTACAAACAAAAGCTCGGTCAGTAAAATATTATCAATGACAATAAAAACTTGGTCTGTAAAATCAATACTAACCATCGTAGTCGACATCGTTTGACATTCCTTCGAAATCCGAGTCGTCTTCGTAAACATTCGATTGATACGCTGCATTCGACGTGCTATACTCACTTTCTGCATAATTGCTAGGTGGCATGTAAGTTCCATCGTCATCTGTAGTACTGATTGGCGCACGAAGGGTGGCATGGGTCATACCCTATGTGATAACAAAGAAAGGTGTCTCTGTAGACACGAGATACGCTGAACATTTTTCTGTAACATTGCAAGTAACTGAACCGTAGAAACTTTAACCCTATCCAGACCTGCTTTTCTTGGCATTAAATTGTCCCCTGACAATACAAAGCAGTTATCATAATGAAACTTTGTCAAGTTGTAGAAAAACTCAACATTACATAATGCATGCGAAAAATTTTTTAATGACGTCATCACTAAGGTGACTTCATCGATTTCCTTGAGATGACCATAGACAATTAGGAAAAAAGCTAAAATATTGGAAAAAAATGGCACTTTGACGTCATGACGTCACTATGACGGAAAATAGCGTCTTCGCAAAACTCCCAAATTTGGTTGCTAAAAAATTTTAGAGTTACAGCGGAAAAACTACAGGGGTATAGGGCAGGGATAGGGTCAAACCTATCAAAACACTCTCAAAAACACAAATAATATCAAGAAAGTGGACTACCGATATAACGAACTTTCACGGGGCGCACATAATTGTTCGTTAAAACGAGAGTTCGCTAAATCGAACGGCAATGTGCGAATCTTTGTCGGCAAGGTAGAGAAAACTTAGTTCATAATATAGAGAGTTCGTTATATTGAAGATTTTACTGCATGTAGTATGAGATGGGTTACATAGGTACATCAAATGCGTACATACCTGTTTATCTTTCCGTTGGTCTATATATTGCGCGAATCTATGATTTTGTGTTTGGTAGTGTCCGAAATTCG